>JARYGA010035735.1:0-42464 GCA_030545235.1 Helianthus tuberosus | reverse complement strand
CTCCATGGATTGGTCTGGGATTAGTGGTTGTGGAGCTACTAGTTGTTCCAGACTTGTGTCAGCATCAGTTGTGGCTAAGATATGGAAATTGGCTAGGCTTCTATTAAGCATATCCTGTGTATGGGCATCTGTCTCTCGCTTAATGGCTGCTAAGGCTCTTTGCTGTTGCAACTTTCGCATTCTTTTCCTGCATGCAAAGGCTTCCTTACTGAACCATCCTCGTTTCTTATGAGGGAAGGGCTCTTCTGAATGAGCTTTAAAAGCAAACATTCCTTCTTCCTGATCAGCAAAATACCCAGAAAGGGCAGGCTGTGATGAGGTACCTTCACTCCTAGGTGAATCAGACAACTGACGACACATGTCTGAGGATCCTTGATCACTCATACTGTAAACTAACAAATAGTCAAATAACACAAAACAAATAAATACAGTTATGCACGTATTTCCGTAATTTATTTCCTAACACAAAGATTAAATTTTAAGTGTCAGCAGAACACTTCTTTGGCTTAGACCAGTGGCTAGGCTCTGATACCACCTCCTGTCGCAACCCCCAATCCCTTATCTGTCCCGGGAACGGGCGGACGTGAACTCAGAATTTCGGTGGTGTCAGCTTGTTAATTTGGCAGCGGAAATTACATCAGGACCGTAGTTAGGAAATATTTATCAGAGTAAAACCACCATATTTAAAATTAATAATCACATGGGCAAAACCCAAGTTTCTTATTACAATACGTTTATAGGGATAAACCCTATTATATTGAATTTAAAACATCGTCTTTTAGGTAACTTTTATAGACACATTTTTTCCAAGCCTTCAGTGCTCTCCAGCTGGCTTTTTAGTAATTGGCTGTCACATTATGTTACCTGAAACACGTTTTAAAAACATTTGTCAGTGGGAAATACTGGTGAGTGAATCCCAGATTAATCAAGAACATTTTATCAATTAAAACAGTATTGAGAGCGATCACATTGTTTATTTCTACAAAATTACTCATTCAGTACTGTCAATCCTGACTTGTGGGTCATATTACACATTGGCTAACTCGTTGTCCAATGGTAACGTACTGTCATCCCCGACTTACTACTCGCGGTAGTAAATTTTGTATACAAAACCCCAACATACCGGCAGTAATTGAAGAACTACAAAGACTCAATCACCGCTTAATCACATTGTAAAACATTTAAGGTTTTGTAAAATATTACAAAAAGGTTAACAAAAAGAGGATAAGATAAACTCACATTGCTATCTTAGACTTCGCGTAAGGGTTTCCTGGATAAAATCTATAATTTATACAAATGTACATTGGTTAGTATCATAACCCTTTGAAAATATTAATGATACCCTCCCCGAGACGGCATTCCAACAACTACGTCGGGCAGAACCACGACAGTTGTTACGGAACCCTAAATCAATCGGGCAGCGTATCTATTACAAAACCGGGGTTATAATACTTACAACGGAGCAGAACCTCGCTAATTAGGGGGTATAATACCAGCTTTATAATGCCTATATTCAGAATTTGTGATTGAGAATGAAAGAAATGAACGACGGAAAACGAAAACCCGTTGCCTGCTTATATAGGTGTTGAAACTTGTTCCCACGCGGCCCGCGTAAAGAACAGACAAGGCTTACGCGGCCCGCGTCAAAGCTGGGTCAACGCGTAGCTTGTCCCGGTCATGATCTAGCCTCGCCACGATGATGACACGTGTCATCACCGGGTTGCGCCATGTTTCTTGATCTTACGCGACCCGCATAAGATTGAGGTGGGGTTCACGCGGCCCGCCTTAACTTATATTTCAACGAAATCTGATTTAAACCTCTATACCGCCCGCGTAAAGGCTTGGGGTGGGTCTACGCGGCCCGCCTCAACTTATGTTTCAGATTTTTCTTTATTTTTAATACTATTTAATATATTTGAGGCCCGTTTTCGCGTATGGTGTGTATTTTAAAGACATATTGGAAGAATTTAAAATATAATAGGGTATCGGAAATATTATGAAGGTGTTGGTTTTACTGAGGGTTGTTACAATATACAAGCTCTTACATACCACTTACGTTCCTATATAATTATACTAACAAATCTTAGTCACAAACATCCAAATATATTAGTCTCTTACATACAAACCTATGTGCATGCTTGTTTCTATTCATTGTTACCTATGGATTCCATCACTAACATGTAGGTAAATCCATATACATACATGCTTATAGATTTATTTCATTCCCACACCTACTTACATACACACTCCCTTCTTAATCGCACTTCATAAACACCCTTTAATGAGTTTGGGGTACATTTCGGGAGCTTGAAAATAAGTTCAATACTCACCCTTAGCTCACAAAACTATTTGGTAAGGTTGGGGTACATTATAGAAGTTTAACGGGGCTTAGGTATAGGTCTACAGGGTCCGGAATTGAAGAAAAACGAAGAAACTGTGACAACTGCCACTTTCTGGTAGTTTACGTACATTTAAAACAGTGATTTACATTATACAAGCATGTGTTTTGAATATTCTGACTGCATGATTACATGGTATACATCTTAGAAAACTCATGGAATATTCATTGGTTAATACACATGATTCATTTTTGTTGGGTACATTTGAAATAGTGCAAACAATTCACCGAAACAACTAGAGTAGTGCCTAGTGAACTAGAGCGCTGACGAAAACTCCGGATTCGCAGAAAACATCTAAAATGACATCTTTAGGACTCGAGTGAGAGTCCAATATCATTTATATATTAAACCCTATATGGGAATACAAGAATTCGATCAATAATTTACAAATGCCCGGTAGCACTAAAACTGTCCGAAACGCGCTAAAAATGACCATTTCATGAATTGTCCGCAAAATTCAGCAATTATATTCTTAATACAAGATACAAAAATTGATGTTTAGGCACCAATTTCATATGAACATACTTATGGAATATCAATTACACGCATCACGGAAATTTGCCCTACAACTTCCATAAGCGAACGTTTCGACTCTTTACAAGTGAAACGAGCACTAAACAATTATCCGAACTACATTTTGTCACAACTAGCGAACTAGTGCTCATTATTTTTGGTATGGTAAAACTAGTTTATGGTCATTTTAAGTCGCGGAACATCTCGGAAAATGGTAAACCCTAAACATCTTAAACCTTACATCTTTATACTACATTTTAAACTTAAAATTACTAAGTTATTTTTTTTTACCACATGAGACCCCCCCCCCCCCTCTCATAACCGTGAACAAGGGGTCCCACCCCCTTGTTTATGTTAGTAAAAATAATATCTAGATATTATTATGTTTACTAGTGGATGGAATTAGATAATTATCATAACACTTAACCCTTAAGTTACTACCACTTTTACACCACATCCTACACACACATAAGATAATTCTCCCATCATCTTCATCTTTTCTTCAAGAACACCCACTAAAAACCCAATTATCTTTATCATCTTCTTTATGAACAACATGGATTTCTTTGGAACATGAAGTGATCTAAGGCTTTTGGAAACAAAAGGAAGAAGTTTTATCCATACCAAAGTGTTCTAGCACCAAGATCATCATCTTCTTATTCTTAATAATCTCTAAGATCATCCCTAGCCTTGTGCTAGAAGTAAGCTTCTATATTTTTTTTTATTACATATTATGTTTATGGTTATTATTATGGTTAATAATCACTAAAAATCATACATAATGAATAAGAAAAATACCATGAAGCAAAGATAAAAATCATCATATAATTATGTTTGTTTATCTTGTGATCTTAGACTTGTTATATCCATATTTGATGTTGTTAGGATGATTAAGATACAAATAAATTGTTAGAAGATGTGTAAATTATGATCTAAAAATTATACATGTTTATGTTAAAGGGTTTTAACATAAAAGATTAAATGGATGATAATAACTAGTGATCTTGTGAAAGTATTTAGGGTTTTTCTTTAAAAATAAGACTTTTACAAGATTATAAATTATAACATACAACCATAGATTTTTATAAAAGTTGTTAAAACTAGAATCAAACTTTGTTTTTGAACTAGTTAATGTATGAAAGGATCATGTTTAAAACCCTACATGATTTGCATAACATCTTGGTAATTTCATGTTATAAAAGTCTCTAAATGTTTAGTTAAGATGTTGATTAAATGGTTGGTGATTTGATAAAGAAAATAATATGTTTAATTAAACATGGTAAAGATAAAAATACAAAGGGTATATGGCCAAATTTTATAAAAACTTTATTTTTATAAAATAATAACATATTTGGCTAAACCTTTACAAGATTTAAAAAGAAGTAAAGAATTCTTTTTATAAAAAAACAAAGTTAGTTATAAATATATATTTTTAGAAAATATATATTTAAGTGATTTAACAACTTATGTGTTATGTGATTATTTGATGTATTAGTTATATTTATCAAATGAGGAACTTGAAAATAATGACACAAATAAACACATGATGCATTACAAACAAAGTCCTACGAGACTTCACATAATAACGCCTTAAAACGAGTTACGGACGATTCTAATGATTGGACACCATTTATGGTCAAAAATGAACGACGGACGACTACTTAAGCTAATTGCCAATCCGGGGAGTTACTACGACGTTAGACGATCTTTCGACACGAAATATAAATATACTATCGATAACAAATTTTCGGATGTTTAGAAACTTATAAAAACTAGTATGTTTTTATTACTAACATCTATACTTAGTTAATTTTTATAAAAAGGGTTTTTATAAAAATGAAAGGCTTACATGTATTAGTGGGCTATTTTTCTACAATTGGGCTTATTATATTTGATGGGCTATTTTATTATAAATGGGCTTACACTTTACTAGACTATTTTATTATAAATGGGCTTACACTTTTAATGGGCTTATACTTCATAATGGGCTTAACATAAACACATGGGCTAAGCCCAATACAAACATATGGGCCAAAGCCCAACACTATTCAAGCCCAACACTATTCAAGCCCAACACTATTCAAGCCCAACACTATTCAAGTCCAACACTATTCAAGCCCAACACTATTTAAGGCCCAACACTATTGAGGCCCAACACTATTGAGGCCCAACACTATTTGAGGCCCAACACTATTGAGGCCCAACACTATTTGAGGCCCAACACTATTTGAGGCCCAACACTATTGAGGCCCAACACTATTTGAGGCCCAACACTATTGAGGCCCAACACTATTTGAGGCCCAGCACTATTTAAGCCCAATAACTTGAAAACATGGGCTTGGCCCAATGATACTATTATTGGAAACACAACTATACAAGTGATACATACAAGACACGAGATTCAGCGGACGAGATCCGACTATACAACTCATTCATCGAATACACAGTTAACGAACATTTGAACAATTCATACATCGAGTACAGAGTTAACGAACATTTGAACAATTCATACATCGAGTACACAGTTAACGAACATTTGAACAACTCATTCATCGAATACACAGTTAACGAACATTTGAACAATTCATACATCGAGTACACAGTTAACGAACATTTGAACAACTCATACATCGAGTACCCAGTTAACGAACAGTAAAGACATACAGGTCTTACATATACTCAAGACACAAGACTTGTACTCAAGTTCTTTTCAAAGACCGAAGTGTCTAACAAAAATAAGAACGTTTGTAGGTCGCCACGCTATTCAGGACGACCGCACGTGAGATCTTATTTACATCTATTTTCAGGACGCAATACTGTGAGTTCATGTTCCCCTATTCATTTAAATGTTTTACAAACTTTACAACTATCGGGGAAGATACATGTTCAGAGTATGTTAAAGTTAGGTAATGAAACACCATAGATCATGTGAGAATTAGGGCCATACTATAAGCACCATTAATCCAGTTTTGGACCAAGGAACAAAGGTTTAGATCTAATGGGTTTTGGCGAGCCCCACTCTTGGTCATGGACCCCTACGGAAGAGTGCGTTTGTGTCCCAGTCGATAGGAATCGGCATAAAATCGTCTAGGGTTGGTTTGCTTCCTAATTCGTCACACATATTAATGTCCTCGCGAAACATTAATGATCAACGATTTCATTGACGCTTTACATACTACATCATACATACAAATACATTTTATGCAATTCACATGTTGTGAATACAGTTTATACATCATACATACAGATACATTTTATACAATTCACATGTTGTGGATACAGTTTATACATCATTCATACAGATACAGTTTATACAACTCACATTTTTCAGATACATTTCATACAACTAAACTGCATGAACTCGCTCAACTTTTGTTGATGTTTTCAAACTTAACATGTATTTCAGGAAATTAGTGGACCTGGCAGACATTTCAGTCAAGGAAAACAAGTATCAATACTCCATGCCAAACTATTGAAGGGTTTGCCTGTTATATACCGCCTCTTTGCGGTGATATAGTGGTCAAAGTCTTGACATTTTAAGACTTACATTTTGATGTATAAAACGATGACAACTTATTTTCATTTGATGGTTTGTAACCAATACATTCAACTTATGTTGCATTCTTTTGGGAAACACATATGTAATGGTAATGGCAATGGAGTATGTTTTATTCATATAGTTTGTTCATGTACATCGATATTTATGCAATGAAAACCATACAGATCACACCTTGCGTTTCCGCTACGAGCGGGTGTGACAGACTGGTATCAGAGCATCGATTGTAGTGAACCAGGATTCTTTCTCGAGTCTAAGTCTACAATCACTAGGGATCTCTCACGAAAACCTCTTGTTCATGTTGAACAGATTATAAATAAAATTGGACAAGTCAAAAGGTTTTCATTGCATAAACATTTTTCAAGGTCCACTACAGCAAAAATTCATTTCACATAAATCAAGCGAGGACATTTCCATGGGTGAAGTCTATGAGAAACAGACACAATACATTAATAGACTATGTGCCTACAATACAATACATTATCAGTTTATGCATTATAAACAGTTTACTGGTTCAGCTTATACAAGATAGAAATCCTTGATTGATAGGATTTACATGATTATATATATAGGTGGTTCATATATATGTTGCATGAAATATTTTGCCAAGAACAAAATACCTTCGACTTCAAACTCTATTATTATTCTTTACTCACACGGTGAAAATATCAACCTCATGTCTATTGCGGAGCTTATGGCGAACATGATTCCTAAGTGAAATCTTAAACTTAATTCCGTAAAATATGGTTGCTTTCTCGCGAATGCTGAGATGCCTGATCATGATAATGACGATGAGGCGAAGGTGGTAACCTTGGACAACAACTCCATTAGTGGGACGAGATCCATTTGACTCATACTAATCAAGGTGGATATATTCTTGTCCTTACAAGGAAGATGAAGTACTCATCTTGAAGGTGCCTCTTCAATTATTATTGTTACAGATTCTTTCCATTTCTATTTCATCTAACGCCGTACCGTCCTGCGAGTAACAACAACGGACGTTGACACGTGAGTTATCACGAAGGTCCCTCCTATGTTGAAGGTATATTGACAATAACGTTTTCTCTCTGACTGATTGCCTGCTCTGAACGAGAGAATGCTAGGGTGACCATGCAAGACAATTTATTATTACGGGGGCCCACGTAATAACAACTTGTAGTGCATGGAAATTCTGGTGGACTCTGCGGGTCAAGCTAATGATCACTATTCATTCAAAATTCTTAAGTTATTACTTGAGATTCAATTCTTCCTATCTAGTAGAACACGAACTGAGGTGGTTAGTATAACACCCTACAATACAATACAATACAATACAATACAATACAATACAATACAATACGGGAAGACGACACATATTTGTTCACACCTAACATCCGATCTATATCACGATTCAGTTGAGACTAGTCATTTAAACAAACAAAACGTGTTAGCTACTCATGGAGGATTTTCCTCAACATTCTCGAAATTCTTGAACATGGGTTGGTTCCAGGGTGTCTATGACACTTTATCCTACTTTACCTTACCTTATCATATTCATTGGAAGTGATACAATAAATTCCGTTGTTTGACATTGTCTTTTCCAAGGAAAGGTATGGCATGAGCCATGCTGCAATTCCCTCATTGCATTCTATTCGACATTTTTTTTTTTATTCTAATAATCTTGCTAGAGCTCGTGAAACTCAAGCACTATTACCATAATTGTCACATGGACAAGTAAGACAAAGGATTTTCTCTATTTAGGACGATCGAGGTCCATAGAGTAGGGAATACATATTATATGGACGAAGACCACTGGTTGGTTTCCCCTCCTCAACGAATTATTATTTTTTTTCTTTCTTTCCATTTAGACGTATGACCAATACATGCAAGAGGCATTACACCTTTTGGTTTTGGTTATCCACATTATCATTTATTCAAACATGTATGAACAATATGGTCTTGAGGTTTCCATGACCGATTGATTGTATTCTTCATTCTTGGGCACATGATAGACTTTATTTATTCAAATAAATGTCTAGATTCTTTTAATAGTGTGTATTAAAAAGATCATGGCGCCAAAAGAATCAATTGTTTAAGATAAAAGTTATGTGTTGAAAACTATTGCTTTTACACAAGACATGGTTTATACATGACATTGTTACGCAAGACATTGTTATACATATCATTTGATGTTGGTTTACACAAGACATTTTTGGTGGTTATATGTAAGTGATGAGACGTGTGTAATATGATAAAAGCATGGTGGATACGCCGCTGGTACTTCCTATATATAAGTGCTTATGTTATATTGCATATCGTGATGTTATTCAAATCTCTTCGATAAAGACAAGACATGACATTTTTGCACAAGACGCGACATCCTCTACACAAGACATAATATTCTATTTCAAGGCATGATATATTTATACACTACATTTCTATTGGTTATTTATTTAACCATACATCATTCTTTTATATCATCTAATTTTCATATCTATTTTCATATGATTTTATAAAAGAACTCGATCATAACTGGAGCCAATGTTGATGGTTACACTTGATGCTTTCACGATATCACAAGGGTTGTTCCATACTGGGAAACACCCGAATTCAAACACACTGAGTGATATATTTTAGGTTTAGCCTTGGAGATCCGAAGCATAACCGCATCATCCCTCCCTACCTCGATCACTCAAACAATAACTCTCACCATGAGAGAAACGAAGTCATGAGTACGTACACTCTACGATTATCATGTATCAATTCTTTTAATACCAACACTGAGCTTAGCTATTGCTTTTAAATGTTAAGCATATACTAGAATTAGAGTCATGTTGGACACACATTACTATATCAAGTTAGCTAATGGGGAATTAGCTGAGACATATCAAATCATTAAGGGCCACCGGTATATATCCTATTCTTCAACATTTCACATCCATGTTATTTTATACAATTGGCAATTTTAGCTTCATCTCAACATTTCACATACATGAGTTTCATGGCTAGGGACGGTATTGTCCTAGCTACAATTAGGGATTGATTTATCCTACATCTAAACATAGGGATTGGGTTATCCTACATCTAAACATTGGAACTGGATTGTTCTACACCAAAAATTATACAGTGAATTCTTCACTACATAGAATTCAAAATGTACTTGGCCTAGAGTCAAGCAAGCTAGACATCTCCTCATTCTATAGAATTGGCAAAAAGTAAACTAGTTGAGTCTAGAGCTGAAATTCAATATCGATCTCTTCCCTGTTCAGTTGAGTATTTTCGACGTAGTGGTTGGCATGGATTGGCTATACAATAATCGAGCCGAAGTCTTCTGTCATGAGAAGATCATTCGCTTACCACTACCGAATGAAGAGACATTTATTATTCATGGAGAGAAGCACGACACACCATTGCGGACTATAAATTGTATGAAGGCTCAAAGTTGCTTACGGAAAGGTTGTATTACCTTTCTAGCACTTGTTATCGACAAGAAGGCCGATGGGCCTCAGATGACAGATATTCCTGTGGTAAAAGAATTCCCTGAAGTCTTTCCTGAAGACTTGCCAGGACTACCACCATATTGACAAGTCGAGTTTCACATCGACTTGGTACCGGGAGCTGCAACCGTAGCCAAATCTCCATGTTGACTAGCGCCTTATGAACCTAGTAGTTGATTGAATAAGGATGTTGTGAGTTCATAACCCCCACTTTTTACCATTGGGGGTGGAAAGACATGAAAGTTTCACAAAACTGCACAACATTTCGATGAATAAAAATTCATATTTCTAAACCATGTTACAAATGAATTTCCAGCTAACTCAAATGGTTTATGAAAGGTTCTAGCTGCTACTCTAAGATAGACTTACGATCGGAGTATCATCAGTTACGAATTCAAGAGGAAAGCATACCGAAAACGGCTTTTAAAACTCGTTACGGTCATTACGAGTTTCTCGTTATGCCTTTTGGTTTAACAAATGCACCAGCGGTCTTCATGAATTTAATGAATCGTGTGTGCAAGCCGTATCTCGACAAATTCATCATAGTGTTTATTGACGACATTTTGATATACTCTCGATCGACTGATGAACATGAGCAACATTGGAGAACCATTTTAGAGTTGTTAAAGACAATAAATTCGCCCCAAATCGAAAAACAAGATATAGCCTTACAACTTATTCTTAAGATTGGTGCATAGCATTTTACAATCTTATCATTATCCGACATTACCGATGACCCTGTTGTAGACTATGATGCTTCGCATCATGGATTGGGTTGCGTACTCGTGCAACGTGAAAAAGTTATTGTGTACACGTCGTGCCAATTAAAAAGTTCACGAGAAAAACTATACCACTCACGAACTAGAGTTAGGCGTGGTGGTATTCGCTTTAAAATTATGGCGACATTATTTATATGGTACTCAATGCATTATTTTCACGGATCATAAAAGTCTTCAACACATATTCAACCAAAAAGAATTAAATATACGTCAACGATATTTTTTTTTTTGAATTGTTGAACGACTATGATTGTGAAATAAAGTACCATCCGGGCAAGGCAAATGTTGTAGCAGACGCCTTGAGCCGCATGGAGCGAGTTAGAATACTGAGAGTTCAAGCATCAGAGAAGATGATTCACAAGCGCTCAAGGAAGAGCATATTCAAGCAGAAACACTTCGAGGCATGAAGGAACAATTAGTGCCGAAAGAAGATGGAACTTTTTACCTTATGGGTCGAAATTGGGTTCCATTCTTTGGCGGCCTTCGAGATGATATTTTGAGGAAGCACATAGGCCTAAGTAGCGAAAGAATACTACTGGTGGCCTAACCTCAAAAGTAATATCGCGACTTATATCGGAGAATGCTTGACTTGCGCGAAAGTCAAAGTCGAGTAGCAAAGTCCCTCGGACTTGTTACAACAACCCGAGATTTCCGTTTGGTAATGGGAACAAATATCGATGTACTTCATTACGAAGTTACTCAGGACCTCAAGAGGTCACTACATGATATGTGTAATCATCGATAGACTAACAAAGTCCACGCACTTCTTACCGATTTAGTAGAAGGATAATACTGAGAAACTAACGGAACTCTATCTCAAAGAAATAGTGGCTCGTCATGGAGTGCCTATTTCAATCATTTCAGACCGAGACGGTCGTTTTATTTCTAGAATTTGGAAATCATTTCAACAGGCCTTTGGATCTCAATGGAATCTAAGTACGGCCTTTCATCCACAAACTGACGGCCAGAGCGAGCGGACAATCCAAACACTCGAAGATATGCTTCGTGCATGTGTTATGGATTTAGGCGGCAATTGGGATAATCATCTACCTCTAGTTGAGTTTTCCTACAATAATAGTTATCATACAAGTATACAAGCTGCACCGTTCGAAGCTCTTTATGGTCGAAAGTGTCGCTCACCGCTATGTTGGGCGGAAACAGGCGATAGTTAATTAATTGGTCCGAAACTAGTCCAAGAGACTATGGATAAAATTTTTCAGACCCGAGACCGTATCAAGACGGCTCGCGATCGACAAAAATGCTACGCAGATAAAAGACGAAAACCATTATCTTTCGAGGTTGGAGACAAAGTCTTGTTGAAAGTCTCGCCTTGGAAAGGCGTAGCGAGGTTCGGTAAACGTGGAAAGCTTAACCCACGTTACATTGGACCATTTGAAATCTTAGAAAAGATTGGCACTGTTGCCTACAAGTTGAAGTTACCAGATGAACTTAACAGTATGCACGACACGTTTCATGTGTCGAATCTTAAATAGAATCTAACACAAGCAACCGTTATCATTCTATTCACATTGACGACAAACTCCAATTCACTAAAGAACCTGTTGAAGTCATGGACTGTAAAGTCTAGAAATCATGGAGAAGTCGTATCAAATTATTAAATTGTACGTTGGAACTCTCAACACGGACCCGAGTATACTTGGGAACGTGAACATTAAATCAAAGCCAAATACTCTCACCTGTTCGAGTAGTCTCCTGTATTGGATGACTCAGCTTGAATTTCGGGACGAAATTCTCAATAACAGGGGGAGAATGTGACAACTGCCACTTTCTGGTAGTTTACGTACATTTAAAACAGTGATTTACATTATACAAGCATGTGTTTTGAATATTCTGACTGCATGATTACATGGTATACATCTTAGAAAACTCATGGAATATTCATTGGTTAATACACATGATTCATTTTTGTTGGGTACATTTGAAATAGTGCAAACAATTCACCGAAACAACTAGAGTAGTGCCTAGTGAACTAGAGCGCTGACGAAAACTCCGGATTCGCAGAAAACATCTAAAATGACATCTTTAGGACTCGAGTGAGAGTCCAATATCATTTATATATTAAACCCTATATGGGAATACAAGAATTCGATCAATAATTTACAAATGCCCGGTAGCACTAAAACTGTCCGAAACGCGCTAAAAATGACCATTTCATGAATTGTCCGCAAAATTCAGCAATTATATTCTTAATACAAGATACAAAAATTGATGTTTAGGCACCAATTTCATATGAACATACTTATGGAATATCAATTACACGCATCACGGAAATTTGCCCTACAACTTCCATAAGCGAACGTTTCGACTCTTTACAAGTGAAACGAGCACTAAACAATTATCCGAACTACATTTTGTCACAACTAGCGAACTAGTGCTCATTATTTTTGGTATGGTAAAACTAGTTTATGGTCATTTTAAGTCGCGGAACATCTCGGAAAATGGTAAACCCTAAACATCTTAAACCTTACATCTTTATACTACATTTTAAACTTAAAATTACTAAGTTATTTTTTTTACCACATGAGACCCCCCCCCCCCCCTCTCATAACCGTGAACAAGGGGTCCCACCCCCTTGTTTATGTTAGTAAAAATAATATCTAGATATTATTATGTTTACTAGTGGATGGAATTAGATAATTATCATAACACTTAACCCTTAAGTTACTACCACTTTTACACCACATCCTACACACACATAAGATAATTCTCCCATCATCTTCATCTTTTCTTCAAGAACACCCACTAAAAACCCAATTATCTTTATCATCTTCTTTATGAACAACATGGATTTCTTTGGAACATGAAGTGATCTAAGGCTTTTGGAAACAAAAGGAAGAAGTTTTATCCATACCAAAGTGTTCTAGCACCAAGATCATCATCTTCTTATTCTTAATAATCTCTAAGATCATCCCTAGCCTTGTGCTAGAAGTAAGCTTCTATATTTTTTTTTATTACATATTATGTTTATGGTTATTATTATGGTTAATAATCACTAAAAATCATACATAATGAATAAGAAAAATACCATGAAGCAAAGATAAAAATCATCATATAATTATGTTTGTTTATCTTGTGATCTTAGACTTGTTATATCCATATTTGATGTTGTTAGGATGATTAAGATACAAATAAATTGTTAGAAGATGTGTAAATTATGATCTAAAAATTATACATGTTTATGTTAAAGGGTTTTAACATAAAAGATTAAATGGATGATAATAACTAGTGATCTTGTGAAAGTATTTAGGGTTTTTCTTTAAAAATAAGACTTTTACAAGATTATAAATTATAACATACAACCATAGATTTTTATAAAAGTTGTTAAAACTAGAATCAAACTTTGTTTTTGAACTAGTTAATGTATGAAAGGATCATGTTTAAAACCCTACATGATTTGCATAACATCTTGGTAATTTCATGTTATAAAAGTCTCTAAATGTTTAGTTAAGATGTTGATTAAATGGTTGGTGATTTGATAAAGAAAATAATATGTTTAATTAAACATGGTAAAGATAAAAATACAAAGGGTATATGGCCAAATTTTATAAAAACTTTATTTTTATAAAATAATAACATATTTGGCTAAACCTTTACAAGATTTAAAAAGAAGTAAAGAATTCTTTTTATAAAAAAACAAAGTTAGTTATAAATATATATTTTTAGAAAATATATATTTAAGTGATTTAACAACTTATGTGTTATGTGATTATTTGATGTATTAGTTATATTTATCAAATGAGGAACTTGAAAATAATGACACAAATAAACACATGATGCATTACAAACAAAGTCCTACGAGACTTCACATAATAACGCCTTAAAACGAGTTACGGACGATTCTAATGATTGGACACCATTTATGGTCAAAAATGAACGACGGACGACTACTTAAGCTAATTGCCAATCCGGGGAGTTACTACGACGTTAGACGATCTTTCGACACGAAATATAAATATACTATCGATAACAAATTTTCGGATGTTTAGAAACTTATAAAAACTAGTATGTTTTTATTACTAACATCTATACTTAGTTAATTTTTATAAAAAGGGTTTTTATAAAAATGAAAGGCTTACATGTATTAGTGGGCTATTTTTCTACAATTGGGCTTATTATATTTGATGGGCTATTTTATTATAAATGGGCTTACACTTTACTAGACTATTTTATTATAAATGGGCTTACACTTTTAATGGGCTTATACTTCATAATGGGCTTAACATAAACACATGGGCTAAGCCCAATACAAACATATGGGCCAAAGCCCAACACTATTCAAGCCCAACACTATTCAAGCCCAACACTATTCAAGCCCAACACTATTCAAGTCCAACACTATTCAAGCCCAACACTATTTAAGGCCCAACACTATTGAGGCCCAACACTATTGAGGCCCAACACTATTTGAGGCCCAACACTATTGAGGCCCAACACTATTTGAGGCCCAACACTATTGAGGCCCAACACTATTTGAGGCCCAGCACTATTTAAGCCCAATAACTTGAAAACATGGGCTTGGCCCAATGATACTATTATTGGAAACACAACTATACAAGTGATACATACAAGACACGAGATTCAGCGGACGAGATCCGACTATACAACTCATTCATCGAATACACAGTTAACGAACATTTGAACAATTCATACATCGAGTACAGAGTTAACGAACATTTGAACAATTCATACATCGAGTACACAGTTAACGAACATTTGAACAACTCATTCATCGAATACACAGTTAACGAACATTTGAACAATTCATACATCGAGTACACAGTTAACGAACATTTGAACAACTCATACATCGAGTACCCAGTTAACGAACAGTAAAGACATACAGGTCTTACATATACTCAAGACACAAGACTTGTACTCAAGTTCTTTTCAAAGACCGAAGTGTCTAACAAAAATAAGAACGTTTGTAGGTCGCCACGCTATTCAGGACGACCGCACGTGAGATCTTATTTACATCTATTTTCAGGACGCAATACTGTGAGTTCATGTTCCCCTATTCATTTAAATGTTTTACAAACTTTACAACTATCGGGGAAGATACATGTTCAGAGTATGTTAAAGTTAGGTAATGAAACACCATAGATCATGTGAGAATTAGGGCCATACTATAAGCACCATTAATCCAGTTTTGGACCAAGGAACAAAGGTTTAGATCTAATGGGTTTTGGCGAGCCCCACTCTTGGTCATGGACCCCTACGGAAGAGTGCGTTTGTGTCCCAGTCGATAGGAATCGGCATAAAATCGTCTAGGGTTGGTTTGCTTCCTAATTCGTCACACATATTAATGTCCTCGCGAAACATTAATGATCAACGATTTCATTGACGCTTTACATACTACATCATACATACAAATACATTTTATGCAATTCACATGTTGTGAATACAGTTTATACATCATACATATAGATACATTTTATACAATTCACATGTTGTGGATACAGTTTATACATCATTCATACAGATACAGTTTATACAACTCACATTTTTCAGATACATTTCATACAACTAAACTGCATGAACTCGCTCAACTTTTGTTGATGTTTTCAAACTTAACATGTATTTCAGGAAATTAGTGGACCTGGCAGACATTTCAGTCAAGGAAAACAAGTATCAATACTCCATGCCAAACTATTGAAGGGTTTGCCTGTTATATACCGCCTCTTTGCGGTGATATAGTGGTCAAAGTCTTGACATTTTAAGACTTACATTTTGATGTATAAAACGATGACAACTTATTTTCATTTGATGGTTTGTAACCAATACATTCAACTTATGTTGCATTCTTTTGGGAAACACATATGTAATGGTAATGGCAATGGAGTATGTTTTATTCATATAGTTTGTTCATGTACATCGATATTTATGCAATGAAAACCATACAGATCACACCTTGCGTTTCCGCTACGAGCGGGTGTGACAGAAACAGGGCTACTGGTGTCGGCTGACGCGTAGACAGCAAGTTTGGGCGTCGGCTAACTGCTGCCCAGCGTAGGGGACGCTGCCCCTGCAGCACCGACGCCAGATTTCATTATTTTCGACGTTTCAACCCCCGTTCGTGTCGCAACCCCCGATCCCTTATCTGTCCCGGGAACGGGCGGACGCGAACTCAGAATTTCGGTGGTATCAGCTTGTTAATTTGGCAGCGGAAATTACATCAGGACCGTAGTTAGGAAATATTTATCAGAGTAAAACCACCATATTTAATATTAATAATCACATGGGAAAACCCAAGTTTCTTATTACAATACGTTTATAGGGATAAACCTTATTTTATTGAATTTAAAACATCGTCTTTTAGGTAACTTTTATAGTCACATTTTTCCCAAGCCTTCAGTGCTCTCCAGCTGGCTTTTTACTAATTGGCTGTCACATTGTGTTACCTGAAACGCGTTTTAAAAACATTTGTCAGTGGGAAATACTGGTGAGTGAATCCCAGATTAATCAAGAACATTTTATCAATTAAAACAGTATTGAGAGCGATCACATTGTTTATTTCTACACAATTACTCATTCAGTACTGTCAATCCTGACTTGTGGGGTCATATTACACATTGGCTAACTCGTTGTCCAATGGTAACGTACTGTCATCCCCGACTTACTACTCGCGATAGTAAATTTTGTATACAAAACCCCAACATACCGGCAGTAATTGAAGAACTACAAAGACTCAATCACCGCTTAATCACATTGTAAAACATTTAAGGTTTTGTAAAATATTACAAAAAGGTTAACAAAAAGAGGATAAACTCACATTGCTATCTTAGACTTCGTGTAAGGGTTTCCTGGATAAAATCTATAATTTATACAAATGTACATTGGTTAGTATCATAACCCTTTGAAAATATTAATGATACCCTCCCCGAGACGGCATTCCAACAACTACGTCGGGCAGAACCACGACAGTTGTTACGGAACCCTAAATCAATCGGGCAGCGTATCTATTACAAAACCGAGGTTATAATACTTACAACGGAGCAGAACCTCGCTAATTAGGGGGTATAATACCAGCTTTATAATGCCAATATTCAGAATTTGTGATTGAGAATGAAAGAAATGAACGACGGAAAACGAAAACCCGTTGCCTGCTTATATAGGTGCTGAAACTTGTTCCCACGCGGCCCGCGTAAAGAACAGACAAGGCTTACGCGGCCCGCGTCAAAGCTGGGTCAACGCGTAGCTTGTCCCGGTCATGATCTAGCCTCGCCACGATGATGACACGTGTCATCACCGGGCTGCGCCATGTTTCTTGATCTTACGCGGCCCGCATAAGATTGAGGTGGGGTTCACGCGGCCCGCCTCAACTTATATTTCAACGAAATCTGATTTAAACCTCTATACCGCCCGCGTAAAGGCTTGGGGTGGGTCTACGCGGCCTGCCTCAACTTATGTTTCAGATTTTTATTTATTTTTAATACTATTTAATATATTTAAGGCCCGTTTTCGCGTATGGTGTGTATTTTAAAGACATATTGGAACAATTTAAAATATAATAGGGTATCGGAAATATTATGAGGGTGTTGGTTTTACTGAGGGTTGTTACATTCTCCCCACCTTGTTTTAGAGCTCGTCCTCGAGATCTACTGGAATAAGTGCGGATATTTTCTTTGCATTTCAGATTCGAGTTCCCATGTGTACTCATGTCCTCTTTTGGAGTCCCACTTCACTTTGACCAAAACTAGTCTCTTATGCTTGAGGTTCTTGACTTTCCTGTCTTCAATTTGTAGAGGTCTTTCTATAAACTTGAGTTGTTCATTTACCTCTATATCTTTAAGAGGTACTATCAGTGATTCATCAGCTAAGCCTTTCTTGAGATTAGATACATGAAATACATCATGTATTCCTGCCATTTCCTCTGGTAGTTGTAGCTTATAAGCTACAGGTCCTATTCTTCTAATAATCTCAAAAGGTCCAATATACCTGGGACTTAGCTTTCCCCATTTGATGAATCTTACTACTCCTTTCCAAGGAGAGACTTTTAACAATACTTTATCTCCTGTTTGAAATTCCAATGGCTTGCGTCAGTTATCAGCATAACTCTTCTGTTGATCACGTGCTGCTTTCAGTCGTTCTTTGACTTGAATAATTTTGTCAGTTGTTTCTTGCACTATCTCGGGTCCAGATAGTTGCTTTTCCCCAATTTCTGCCCAACAGACTGGGGTTCGGCACTTTCGTCCACAAAGTGCTTCGAATGGTGCAGCATTGATACTTGTGTGATAGCTATTATTATAAGAAAATTCTATTAACGGTAAATGATCGTCCCAATTACCTCCGAAATTAATTACACAGGCTCTAAGAATGTCCTCCATTGTCTGAATTGTTCTTTCGCTTTGTCCATCCGTTTGAGGATGATAAGGTGTGCTCAACTTTAACTTGGTTCCCATTGCCTTTTGGAAACTTGACCAAAAATTAGAGGTAAATCGACTATCCCTATCAGAAACAATTGATAAAGGAATTCCATGTAAAGAAACAATTTCATTTACATATAATTTGGCTAACTGTTCCATACTGAAAGTTTCCTTCATTGGTAAGAAATGAGCTGACTTGGTTAGTCTATCTACAATCACCCAGATTGTATCATTTCCTTTCTTTGTTTTGGGTAATTTAGTAACAAAATCCATTGTTATCAATTCCCATTTCCACATTTGCATTTTTAACTGTTGTAGCAATCCTGAGGGTTTCTGGTGTTCAGCTTTTACTTGTGAACAGGTTAAACATTTAGAAACATAGGCTGCTATGTCCTTTTTCATTCCTATCCACTAGAAATTTTTCCTTAAATCTTGGTACATTTTATCATTTCCTGGATGCATCGTATATTTATACTTATGGGCTTCTTCTAAAATACGATAACGTAGGTTTCCTAATTTAGGTATCCACATTCTCTTTTCAAGAAATCTCCAAATTCCATCTGTTCCTTGTTCTAATTCTTTTAGCATACCTTTTAATTTTTCAGTATCATCCTGGATTACTGATTCTTGTGCTTCTCTTATTTGATCATTTAAATCTACTTGCAGATTTAATTTAAGAGAACGTACCCTTTTTGGCTTTTCATGATACTTTCGGCTTAAAGCATCTGCCACTACATTTGCTTTTCCTTCATGATACTGGATATCACAATCATAATCACTAAGCATCTCCATCCAGCGTCTTTGTCTCATATTCAACTCCTTTTGCTTGAAAATATACCTTAAACTCTTATGATCAGTGAATATGGTAAACTTACTACCATAAAGGTAATGTCTCCAAATCTTAAGAGCGAAAATTATAGCTCCTAGTTCTAGATCATGGGTTGAATAATTCTCTTCATGATTCTTAAGTTGTCTAGATGCGTAAGCTATAACCTTTTGGCGTTGCATCAATACACTTCCATAACCTAATTTGGAAGCGTCACAATAAACTACAAAATCTTCAGTTCCTTCTGGTAACGCTAATATGGGTGTATGGGTTAATCTTTGCTTAAGAATTCTAAATGCTGCTTCTTGTTTTAATCCCCATTCAAACTTAACAGATTTACAGGTTAGCTTAGTTAAAGGAATGACTATTCTAGAAAAATCTTGAATAAATCTTCTATAATAACCAGCTAATCCTAAGAAACTTCTAACCTCGGTTGGTGACTCAGGGGTTTTCCATTTAGTAATTGCCTTGATCTTTGTGGGATCCACATGAATTCCTTCATGATTGACTAGGTGTCCAAGAAACTGTACTTGTTCTAACCAAAATTCGCACTTAGAAAATTTAGCATAAAGCTTTTCCTTTCTTAATAAGCTTAAAAGTGCGTGCAAATGCTTTGCATGATCCTCTTTATTCTTAGAGTAAATAAGAATATCATCTATGAAAACAATTATGAATTTATCCAAATATGGCTTACATATTCGGTTCATCATGTCCATAAATGCAGCTGGGGCATTGGTTAAACCAAATGGCATGACAGTAAATTCATAATGTCCATACCTTGTTCTAAATGCGGTTTTAGGAATGTCCTCTTCCTGTACCTTCAATTGATGATATCCTGACCTTAAATCGATTTTATAGAAAAATCGAGCTCCTTGCAGTTGATCAAACAGATCATCGATTCTTGGTAATGGGTACTGATTCTTAATCTTGACTTTGTTTAATTCACGGTAGTCAATGCACATACGCATTGATCCGTCCTTCTTTTTAACAAACAGTATCGGCGCTCCCCATGGTGACGAACTTGGCTGTATGAATCCTTTCTCAAACAATTCGTGTAATTGTTTCTTCAATTCTTGCATTTCTGCAGGTGCCAAACGATAAGGTGCTTTGGCAATTGGTGCCGTTCCTGGTATTAAATGGATCCTGAATTCAACTTCTCTATCTGGAGGTTGCCCTGGCAATTCTTCTGGAAATACATCTGAAAACTGAGATACTATTGGAATATCCTTTAAAACCTTTCCTTCAGTGTTAGTGATTTTAGAAATCAAATACACTATAGAACCTTTTCTTATATAACTTGCAGTTTTCATCACAAAGATAAATTTTGTAGATCTAGAGGGTTTATCTCCTTTACCTTTTGGTGAATTTACTTGAATTGACTTTTGATCATATAAAATACTGGCTTTATTGGCTATTAACCAATCCATTCCCAAAACTGCATCAAATCCTGCCAGATTCATGGGATAAAGATTTGCAATAAATTTCTGATTTAAAATTTCTATGCTTGCTCCCTGCAAGATTTCAGAAATCCTAACGGTTTCTCCATTAGCTGTCCCTACTAAACATTCTTGTGGTAGTTTAGTTAATAACTGATTTAGAGATTTGCAAAATGATGTATTAATAAAACTTTGGTTTGCACCAGAGTCAAATATTACTTTAGCAAAGACATCATTAACTAAAAACGTACCAGTTATGACATCTGGAATCATCCTAGCTTCATCTGCAGTCAGAACAAATGCTCTAGCATTTTGAGTATTCTTGTTGTTTGTAACTGGAGCTAATTTCGGGCAATTAAGCTTGATATGACCTTGTTCTCCGCAGTTGTAACATATCCTGTTATTAGCTTTTTTTCCTGCAATTTTCCTCCTTGTGTCCCGATATTTTGCAAAAGTTACAGTATATGGAGCATCTTCCTGAACGCTTTCTTTTGCAATTCTTACAGTAAGGTGCAGAGGTAGAACCTATATTTCTCCCACGGTTAGAATTTCCAGAACGAAATTCTTGTGTGAGTTTCTGGGTTAGGTTCCTCCTTTGATCCTCTTCTCAGGTATGAACTAATTCATCTGTCAAGGTATTTGCTAGTTCTACAGCTTCTTCTATAGTTTGAGGTCTAGCTGCCTTATCTACGTGTCTTATCTCTCCAATTAATCTCCAAATATAACCGGAGATTAACACTGGTTCAGGTGATGCAAGAGTTGGCACTATTCTAGCATATTCGAAGAATATTTTAGTGTATCCCTTACTATCCACACCAGTCATCCTAAGGTTTAAGAATTTGTTTGCTATCTGTTCCTTTTCATTGGGTGGGCAGAATTTCCTTTCTACCTTGTTCTTAAATTCTTCCCATTCCATATTGTAGGTTCTATCACTTCCTCTTGATTGGAGGATAGTGTTCCACCATTCTAGTGCTGAATTTTTAAACAAATTAGAAGCAAACAATATCTTATCTTCTTCAGCACACTTGCTTATTCTTAAGACTGCCTCAGTTTTCTCTATCCAGCGTAGGGTTGCAATAGCCCCTTCATTGCCCGAGAATTCCATTGGTTTACAAGACCAGAATTCTTTATAAGAACAACCGTAAGACACGGTTCTTCTCCTTTTGGGAATAGGCAATTGAAGTAAAGGTCCATTGTTTACACTGTTTTCGGGTTCGATGGGTCGCTTACTTCTATGCTTACTTTTATTATTCGCTTCTTGAATAGTTTGAATAATAAATGGCATGGTATCTATGATTCCTTGTGCCACTATATGTTGAACAGCACTATTATCCATTTGGTTTCCATTGTTATTGATGCTTGGATTCTCATTAACCACGTTAATGTTACTCTGGTTATCATTATTCAGATTTCCTTGATTTCCTTCATCGGCCATCTGAATTTTAAACATTTACCCTATATTAATATCACAAGATAATATTTAATATAGTTAATCACATGACACGAAATCTAGCTAAAAACGTCGATCATTACGACTTTTACTCTATTTAATATAGATAATATTTAATATATTTAATATAGTTAGTCCGTACCTGGATAGGCTCCTATGTTCTGTATGGGTGTGTCTTCCGGGTAACGTTGCACAAAGTCCCTATTATCGTCCCACCAGGGGTCGTAATTTGGGTCTAGGGGGTTCGGTGCAGGTACCCTAGGTATTTTCTCTGGGTTAAAATCATGCATCTCCACCTGGTTTTCAGGGTTTTCTATCTCCATGGATTGGTCTGGGATTAGTGGTTGTGGAGCTACTAGTTGTTCCAGACTTGTGTCAGCAGCAGTTGTGGCTAGGATATGGAAATTGGCTAGGCTTCTATTAAGCATATCCTGTGTATGGGCATCTGTCTCTCGCTTAACGGCTGCTAAGGCTCTTTGCTGTTGCAACTTTCGCATTCTTTTCCTGCATGCAAAGGCTTCCTTACTGAACCATCCTCGTTTCTTATGAGGGAAGGGCTCTTCTGACTGAGCTTTAAAAGCAAACATTCCTTCTTCCTGATCAGCAGAATACCCAGAAAGGGCAGGCTGTGATGAGGTACCTTCACTCCTAGGTGAATCAGACAACTGACGACACATGTCTGAGGGTTCTTGATCACTCATACTGTAAACTAACAAATAGTCAAATAACACAAAACAAATAAATACAGTTATACACGTATTTCTGTAATTTATTTCCTAACACAAAGATTAAATTTTAAGTGTCAGCAGAACACTTCTTTGGCTTAGACCAGTGGCTAGGCTCTGATACCACCTCCTGTCGCAACCCCCGATCCCTTATCTGTCCCGGGAACGGGCGGACGCGAACTCAGAATTTCGGTGGTATCAGCTTGTTAATTTGGCAGCGGAAATTACATCAGGACCGTAGTTAGGAAATATTTATCAGAGTAAAACCACCATATTTAATATTAATAATCACATGGGCAAAACCCAAGTTTCTTATTACAATACGTTTATAGGGATAAACCCTATTTTATTGAATTTAAAACATCGTCTTTTAGGTAACTTTTATAGCCATATTTTTTCCAAGCCTTCAGTGCTCTCCAGCTGGCTTTTTAGTAACTGGCTGTCACATTATGTTACCTGAAACGCGTTTTAAAAACATTTGTCAGTGGGAAATACTGGTGAGTGCATCCCAGATTAATCAAGAACATTTTATCAATTAAAACAGTATTGAGAGCGATCACATTGTTTATTTCTACAAAATTACTCATTCAGTACTGTCAACCCTGACTTGTGGGTCATATTACACATTGGCTAACTCGTTGTCCAATGGTAACGTACTGTCATCCCCGACTTACTACTCGCGGTAGTAAATTTTGTATACAAAACCCCAACATACCGGCAGTAATTGAAGAACTACAAAGACTCAATCACCGCTTAATCACATTGTAAAACATTTAAGGTTTTGTAAAATATTACAAAAAGGTTAACAAAAAGAGGATAAGATAAACTCACATTGCTATCTTAGACTTCGCGTAAGGGTTTCCTGGATAAAATCTATAGTTTATACAAATGTACATTGGTTAGTATTATAACCCTTTGAAAATATTAATGATACCCTCACCGAGACGGCATTCCAACAACTACGTCGGGCAGAACCACGACAGTTGTTACGGAACCCTAAATCAATCGGGCAGCGTATCTATTACAAAACCGGGGTTATAATACTTACAACGGAGCAGAACCTCCCTAATTAGGGGGTATAATACCAGCTTTATAATGCCTATATTCAGAATTTGTGATTGAGAATGAAAGAAATGAACGACGGAAAACGAAAACCCGTTGCTTGCTTATATAGGTGCTGAAACTGGTTCCCACGCGGCCCGCGTAAAGAACAGACAAGGCTTACGCGGCCCGCGTCAAAGCTGGGTCAACGCGTAGCTTGTCCCGGTCATGATCTAGCCTCGCCACGATGATGACACGTGTCATCACCGGGCTGCACCATGTTTCTTGATCTTACGCGGCCCGCATAAGATTGAGGTGGGGTTCACGTGGCCCGCCTCAACTTATATTTCAATGAAATCTGATTTAAACCTCTATACCGCTCGCGTAAAGGCTTGGGGTGGGTCTACGCGTCCCGCCTCAACTTATGTTTCAGATTTTTATGTATTTTTAATACTATTTAATATATTTGAGGCCCGTTTTCGCGTATGGTGTGTATTTTAAAGACATATTGGAACAATTTAAAATATAATAGGGTATCGGAAATATTATGAGGGTGTTGGTTTTACTGAGGGTTGTTACAGTTCGCGCATCCCGAACTTCCCAAACAGTAAAATAACATTATTCCAAGCCTCCAAATCATTCTAACACTTAGCTCCAAGTTCCCACAACCAAATCCTATACTTTTATCTTACTTTCTTGATTTTGGCCCGTTTGAACTTAACAAGACTTTTCATTCATAACTAATTCACATATTACCCAATACGACTTTACTTACTTTTGTTCTATCATTTCTTACCCATCCTTTCATGATTCCTATCCTTCTTGCAATCAAAGCTCATTATATATAAATAAATTTAGTTCGGGAATCACTTACCTTATGCGTCCCTATTTGCATCCGCTTCCTTGTCTCCTTTTGACCCGTTTGACTTCCTTGCTTAAGTCCAACTCAACATGATCCTTATGCTTTCATGTCATCACAATCACATTCTCGTTAGCATACATGATTGTACATATTAACGATCACATCAAATGCATAACTCACATTTGGCTCTTTTTTAGCCAATTATAACAAGCATAAGGCATATACCCAAAATCACATCTTTTCAATTTCATATAATTCATTATGCCATCACATATGACACATATTAATATAACATATACCATATGACTTTCTATTATCTTACAATTGTGACAACAAGTCTAACATGCTTCTTATGCAC
Source organism: Helianthus tuberosus (assembly GCA_030545235.1). Lineage (NCBI taxonomy): Eukaryota > Viridiplantae > Streptophyta > Magnoliopsida > Asterales > Asteraceae > Helianthus > Helianthus tuberosus. The sequence goes on along the minus strand of JARYGA010035735.1, from coordinate 16,659 downwards.
AATTGACTTTCAGAAGTCAATGGTTTAACATATAACTTACGACTTAACCTCATATATCCGTGTCGTTATATTAGGCCATACAAACATCACTATATACATTTCACAATCATGATGTAATATGCTTACAACCCCACGATTACCTAACTATATACGCATACACATTCATATACACATACTTTCACATGTTAATGCTTTCATTATCTCACATTTGACAACCACATACAAGGTTAGTCTATTTAAACGAAGTCATAACATCATTACTAGCAAGTTCATATGTTATGTATTTAGCGTACATCAAATCCTAAATTACCAACAAGCAATTGGTCCAATACATAATGTGCATTCTCACCGTTCAAGCATAAAGTACAAGTTCCTAATGCACATTTCCACCCAAATCTTACCATCAACAACACATCCCCATGAATTCCTTCTACAACGCATCTCTTATGTTCAACTATCATAAATTATATTATTATCATACTCAACACATATTCATCCATTAATTAGCATGTAATTTCGCATACTAACCTACACTAGGCATTTCATCAAACACTTGGTGTGCGTACACCGTTTAATGCACAATGTACAACTAATTCATGCTCTTATTCCCATTTCCTACATTCATTCATCATCATCACTAAGAATCACATAAATTTAATACAATCCTTCAATCTAACCAACAATTATGCATCACACACTAACTAAGTCATCATAGTTACACAAGGATTGGACATGGGTAACATACCCATGTCGCCATCTTCATCATCCCAAATGGGTTTTGTTATGGGTGAAATTCTGAGCCCATATCCTGGGAAATATCTTGATTTATATCTTGGTTGTATGATATATGTTCATGCTCGGGGTGCTCATTCAGGATATTGGTAACATCCTGAATGGTATCCTGAGGATTACTGACGGATTGTGTGCAGGAGTACGAGTCCAAGTTCCCAACGTTCACGAAGACCCTTTCTCCGCAAGACTCGGTCCAAGTCGTTCAAATGAAGACGTTGAAGCCGCTTTACTCGGTCCACAACGTTAATAATGGAATATTCGGGAGCATCCCACATTTATAGGAATTTTAGTTTGTATTTCGTAACTATAAATAGATTGGATAAATCAGATCAATAGGACACAACAACTACACTCGCTACTCACTCACACTCACTTTCTCACAACTCTCACTTTCACAAAAAGCATTGTAACACTTAGCGATCTGATCAATATCCTGCACTGTATCCTGACGTTTAAAGCAATAAGAAGAACAAGGCAGCTGCGATTGTCAGCTCCTGAGGTTTTATGCTGGCGATCTAGATTGATCAAGGGCTTTCCTCGTACATCTCGTGTCATTCCCTTTACTTTTTGCTCATAGTTTGATCGTAGATACAGCTCGATATCCTGAGCCGTATCCTGAAAACTGTTTTTACAAACAACTTAACCAGCATATTTCCAACACACTTTTTAGCACACTACCTCACTTAACTAATTTGATCACTTAATTGCTTCAGTAATTTTTGACCAAAACAATTTGGCGCCCACCGTGGGGCAAGTGGTGCTATCTTTACTAAAAATCTTTGTGAAATCGTTAATTGGTTTTCTGTTTTCAAAACTTTTTGCCACATTGTTTACAATGGCCTCAAGATCAAACATGAGCTCCTCCACTGTGTCTGCTACAACTTCTGCTACTACTGGTTCGGTGCCTCCACCACCTCCTCTAAGGATGCCAGCTTCTTCACAACCTCAGGATATTATCCCTACTCGGAGTGTTTAGGGATCCGCTCCCGTTCTAGCCTCTAATGATGAAATTCTAACCTTATTTGGAAGTGTGCAGGAACAAATGAGGCACCAACAGGAAACAAACCAAATGCTATTAAGAGAAATACAACTCTTAAAATCTAGCTCGAGCAGATCTGCTGAGGACATTGTCACTCCTTTACAACCCAGAACTTTAAACTTCAGTTCGGCTGTGTATACTGAGGATAATAGGGGGAATATTATGCCTAGCCATTCCCAGAATCATACTCCTGAAATACCCTCCTCGATCAGGATGTCAACTGTGAGGAGCTCAGGATATGCTTCAGGATATGGCCAGAATCCTCAGACTGGTAACGTGTCAAATAATAATATTCATGCTACTAACAATGGTGGGTCTTTGCAGGATGTAGGTATGACGTCAACGTTTACTAGGGAACTTCAGAAATTGAAGGACATGATATCCAGTGTACCTGGAGTGGTCCAGCCAATACCGGAAGTGTCCCAAGACAGCCACAGGATATCTCATTTCACATATCCTATCTGTGATGCTGAGATCCCGAAGAGATTTCAAACCCCCAACATGAAGCTCTATGATGGGACTACGGATCCCGAAGAGCATATTGCCCAGTATAGGGAAAGAATGGAGATTAATCCTATCCCTCCGGAGCTTAAGGAAGCGTGCCTATGCAAGGGATTTGGTTCTACCTTAACAGTATCGGCCCTGAAATGGCTCTTAAATGTTCCTCCGCATTCGATTACATCATTTGCTCACTTAGTGAATTTATTTAATAGTCAATTTTCTTGTAGTCGGAGTTTTGAAAAACTAACAAGTGATCTTTACAGGATAACTCGAGGACCTCAAGAATCCCTAAGGGATTATGTGAACAAATTCAGTAGGGGATCCTTGGATATCCCACACCTTGATGTTGCTACAGCGGTCCAAGCATTCAAGATGGGACTACAAAAGGATTCCCAGTTTTATCAGGATATTGTGATGAATCCTTGCAGGAACTTGGACGAAGCTCGAAACAGGGCCTTGAGATATATCAGGCTGGAAGATGATAAGAAAATGCAAGAGAGGATGAACTCATCCACCACCTATGAGTCAACTAATAGGAAGTCAGAATCCTCATTTAAACCATATCGCTCTAAGCCGTATGGTAGAAATGAAAACAAGAAAGTGAATGCTGTTGAAGACGAGGATCCTGAAGAATATCCTGAATTATCCGAATATTGCTTTTCTGTTAACATTCCTGAACTAATGTATGCTATGCAGGGTTTAGGAGACAAAGCTAGGTGGCCTCGAAAGAATCAACAAAAAGCTGATTGGAAGGATAAATCGAAATGGTGTGCCTTCCACGAAGATTTTGGACATATAACTGAGGATTGCATTGCTCTAAGAAAAGAAATAAGCTATCTTCTTAGCAAGGGATATCTGAAGGATCTCTTAGGAAGAAAGAACAATAAGGATCAGGATACTGAGAAGGATCCTGAACGAGCAGCATCACCTCCTGCGGACGCCAAGATAATCAACTTTATTTCGGGAGGATCCGACATTTGTGGGACTTCGTATTTTGCGGCCAAGAGACATGCAAAAGAGGCCAAGACCAAAAGGGGAGACAAACCAGCCAGGATGACTACCCTCATAAATGATAAAGTGATCACTTTCGATAGTGACGACAGGGATACTGTCCAGGATCCTCACCATGATGCTCTTGTAATAACATTATATGTGGCTAACCATTTTGTACGCAGGGTATTGGTGGATAATGGTAGCTCCGTCAACATAATCCAACTAGAGAATTTGAAAAGAATGAATGTATCTCCAATGGATATCACTTCGAAATCCACCGTGCTTGTTGGGTTCAGTGGAGAGGCTAGGAACACAGTGGGAGAAATAAAGTTACCAGTATATGTTGAAGGGGTCAACTCGATACAACATTTCTGCGTGATGGACTCCTTATCCTGCTATAACATCATACTGGACAGGCCATGGATCCATGATATGAAGGCTGTGCCATCAACTTATCATCAATGCATCAAGATCCCTACCCCTTGGGGGGTTGTCAAGGTTGATAGTGATCAGCAAGAAGCGAAAGAATGTTACTTATCCTCAATGAAATCCTCAACCAAGCCTAGTACAACATAGCAATTAAAGATGCGGGCCCAGGATATCGTGGAGGCTTCAGAGCAGGATATGAAGAAAGTTATCCTGGATCAGGATAATTCTGATATCTCGGTGCTCGTAGGAACCAATATCCCTCAGGATATTGAAGAACAGTTAACTAACTTTTTGAAGTGCAGGATGTCAACATTTGCATGGAAGCATGAGGATATGACAAGTATATCCAAAGACATTATCACTCACAAGCTTGGAATTGACAGGTCGTTCAAGCCTGTTCAGCAAAAGAGAAGGAAATTTGCTCCTGAGCGAAATACAATTATCCAAGAGGAAGTTGAAAGATTGTTAAAGTCCAAAATGATCAGGGAGGTCAAGTTTCCAAGATGGCTAGCAAATGTAGTCGTAGTACAGAAGAAAAATAGGAAATGGAGAGTCTGTGTAGATTACACAGATTTGAATAAGGCTTGTCCTAAAGACCCATTTCCTCTTCCTCATATTGATGCAATGGTGGATGCTACTGCCGGGCATGAGATGTTAACCTTCATGGACGCATCCTCAGGATTTCAGCAGATTCAAATGGAGCCTTCGGACCAGGAGGATACTGCCTTCATGACACCAACAGGTATTTATTGTTATACTGCTATGCCTTTCGGTTTGAAAAATGCAGGAGCAACATACCAGAGATTGGTGAACATGATGTTTAAAGATAAGCTGGGGGACACAATGGAGGTATACATCGACGATATGGTGGTAAAATCGAAAAAGGCTGAGGATCACCTTCAGGATATTAAGGGAGCATTTGATATCCTGGATAAATATAACATGAAGCTAAATCCTGCTAAGTGCCATTTTGGAGTGGGGGCAGGAAAGTTTCTAGGATATATGGTGACCAAAAGAGGAATAGAGGCGAGCCCGGAGCAGATCAAAGCCATCGTGGATATCAAATCACCTTCAAATATGAAGGATGTTCAACGATTAACAGGGCGAGTTGCAGCATTGAACATATTTATCTCAAGATCCTCCGAGAAATGCAAAGAATTTTATGATATCCTGAAGAAAAACTAGAAGTTCGAATGGGGATAGAAGCATGAAGCAACCCTGCAGGATTTGAAGCAGTATCTTTCAACTGCACCTCTATTGATGAAGCCTGAGAATGGTGAACCACTGTCCCTATACCTCGCAGTATCAGGGAATGCTGTAAGTGTCGTCCTTATAAAGGATCACGAAGGTCAGCAATATCCTGTTTATTATGTTAGTAAAAGTTTGTTAGATGCTGAAACTAGATATTCTCATTTAGAAAAGTTGATACTAGCATTAGTTATGGCATCAACGAAGGTTAGACATTACTTTGAGACACATAGGATTCATGTTAAAACCAATTATCCTGTTAAAAATGTGCTTAGGAAACCAGAGATGTCAGGTAGGATGGCCAAGTGGTCAGTGAAGTTGAGTGCTTATGACTTAGTGTACGAACCTAGAAATGCCATAAAATTGCAGGCTCTAGCTGATTTTGTGGCTGATTTCAGTAGTGACATTCAGGAAGAGGTAGACCTAGAAGTCCAACAACTAGGAGAATCCTCAGGATCCTGGACATTGTACACTGATGGAGCATCTAATGTTAGAGGAGTAGGATTGGGAATACTACTAAAATCGCCACAGGGGGACATATTACCCCAGGCTATTAGGTGTGAATTCCCTGCTACTAATAATGAAGCAGAGTATGAGGCTTTAATTGCAGGATTAGAACTGGCTAAAAATATGAATATCAAGAATTTGCAAGTATATGTTGACTCCTTGTTAATCACTAATCATTTTAATGGATCCTATGCAGTTAAGGGTGAGAAATTAATCGAATACCTCGATATTCTCAAAAAATTAGCAGGATATTTCGATGTTTTTACACTTGAACAGGTACCAAGGGAAGATAATGCTGAAGCAGATGCCTTAGCAAATCTGGGATCATCGGTCAGAATACCAGAAGGGACCCAAATACCAATACTGCATATCTTGTATCCTGCAACGAATCCTCAGGATAAAGAAGTAGTAAGTATCCAGGATCCTGTTGCTGAATATCCTGAGGAGGATCCTAAATCCTGGATGGCTCCAATCATAAGATATCTCAAGGAAGGACACATCCCTAGAGACGAAAATCCTAAGGCATTTAGGATGAAGGTATCACGATTCACCATTATAAATAATATTTTGTATAAGAAATCTCTTGCAGGACCATATCTAAGATTCTTGGAGGATTCTGAAACTAAAGAAGTGCTTCAGGATATACATGAAGGGGATTGTGGTAACCATACTGGGGGCAGGTCATTATTCTCAAAAATATTGAGAACAGGATACTTTTGGCCAACGATGAGGAAAGATGCTACAGAATATGCTCGAAGGTGTGATGCATGTCAAAGGCACAGTAACATACTACATCAACCAGCTGAACCACTATATCCTATAGCTTCCCCTTGGCCATTCATGAAATGGGGGATGGACATAGTAGGGAAATTGCCAAAAGCTCCAGGAGGAAAAGTCTTTATGCTGGCAATGACTGATTATTTCTCTAAATGGGTGGAGGCTGAAGCATTTGTTCAAGTCAGAGACCAAGAAGTAGTATCCTTTATAAAGAGGAATATCCTGACCAGGTTTGGAGTACCAGCTGAAATTATTTGTGACAATGGATCCCAGTTTATAAGCAAGAGGACTACTGACTTTTGCAAAAGTTGGGGAATCAAAATGATCACATCTACCCCGGTACATCCTCAAGCAAATGGACAAGCTGAATCCTCAAACAAGATAATTGTCAACAACTTGAAGAAGAGACTAGGAGCCAAGAAAGGAAGATGGGCAGAAGAACTACCCTTTGTTTTGTGGGCTGATAGAACAACGGTAAAGAATGCCACTGGCCAGACTCCGTTTTCCTTAGTATTTGGAGCAGAAGCAGTGATCCCAACAGAGATGGTAATACCTACTGCAAGATCTATCCTCCGGGATCCGGAGCAGAATCCTGAAGCTTTGTGCCAAGATTTGGACACCGTAGACGAAACGAGAGATGCAGCAAGGCTAAGGATGGCAGCATATAAACAAAGGATATCCAGAGCAAACAACAAGAATATAAGGACTAGAAGGTTCAAAGTTGGAGATTGGGTGTTAAGAAAGGCTTTTCAAAATACCACTAATCCTGTCGATGGAAAGCTGGCTCTGAAATGGGAAGGACCATATGAGGTTGAATCAGAGTCAGGAAAAGGAGCATATCGGCTCAGGAGTATGGAGGGGGATATGCTACCAAGATCCTGGAACGCTATACACTTAAAGCTCTATTTCAAGTAAGAATAGAATTTAATTTCTATCTCAGAATGGTACGTATTCTATCTCTCTTAAATATATTTGAATTTGTTTATTATCTTGAACCCATTACTGACTTAGGCATCGGAGGGGTGTTAGCCAAGCTAACACCCACCTTAGTTTAAGGTTGTTTTGCAGAATATGTCTCAGGATATAGCTCCAGGATACACGCTCAGGATATCTCAAAGGATTAGAGGATTGGCCCCCTCTCTCACGGATAAGGGATCCTGATCCCTTCAAAGGTTTAAAGGTATTCACCTTTCTCTCGAATTGGGTTTGAACACCCCGCCTGGAGCGCAAGTCATCTAGGGATAGTTCAAGGTAACGGGACCAGTTCATGTAAAAGTGGCTGACAATTTCGTTATTATTGGCTATATCCTGGATCCTAAAGGTATATGAGGATTGATCACCCTCTCTCATGAAAGGGTATTTTCATACCCTCTAATGTTTAAAGGTTTTCATCTTTCTAAGACTTGGAGTTTATACACTCTCGCCTGTAGCGCATGAAAATCAGGGTTTACCCCCAGCATACTAAGGGTTTATCCCTAGGATATGAGGGTTTATCCCCAGCATATTAAAGGATTATCCTCGGGATATTAAGGGTTTATCCCAGGATATCAAGGGTTTATCCCTGGATATTCAGGATCTATTCAGTAAAGCTAAATTATGACTACGTTCCTATGTTGAACACAGGGGACATACAATTTAAAGGATGGATTTAAATTTATGCACTGGGGACATTCCTGTGATTGAAGGATGGAATTGACTCTCTGGGAGTATTTGGTATGATCTCTCCTTTTTATAACTTAAGTTTTATAAGTTACGAGGCAGTATCCTGAGTAGGATATCTCTCAGGATATTCTTGCAATATGTTCCCAAGATTGTCCAAATTTAACTATTTTCATAAGTAAAGTTTAAACACTAAGATAGTAACAACAGAAATAAAGGCAAAAGGAAGTTAGATTATTAACATATCAAAAGTTATGCTTTTGGTTTCACCTCAAACCAAGGACCATCCGCCAAAAGCACAATTAGTCCCATACCATATTTACTAAACAGTTGAAGGTGTTGTCTCAAACCAAGGCCTATCCACCTCCAACTGTTATATTGTTCAAAAGAAAGGACATATTAACGTTGATGACCAAGGGTTTCATCCTGAAACTCGGGATCCCTCCACCTTTGGCCATCATATTGTTCTAATGCAGGAAAGTTAAAATGCAAGAAAAGTAAATTGTTTTGGGGTTACAAACCAACGATCAAATTTAAAAAAGTGGGCTCCGGCCTTGTCACATACATCCATCATCGCCCACTTGGATGCTCTCACACAGCAGCATCTTCACCAGCCTTCTCCGCCTTCTCGGCTTCAGCATCAGTTCCAGCATCCTGAACAGCATCCTCGCCAGCATCCTTCTTGTCTCCAGCCTTGTCTGCTACCTCTGCCGACTTAGAGGATTCACCAGCTTCAGCAGGAAGGGGCACAGCCTTGCCTCCAAGCTCCTTCAGCTTTGCCACCCAGGATTCGACCGGCCAGGATGGGCACACAAGGCCTGTCTCCTTGGCCTCATAAGCCATCTTGATGCGGGCTTGTAGCAGAGAGACTATAGCAGAGGCCTTGATTCCTCCCAAAAAGAGACCATGGCCTGTTCATGCTCCATTTGGACGGTGGCAAGTTTGAGCTCAGCATCCCGGGTGACCTTCTTCAACTTGTCCTCATAATGCCGGGTCTTCACCTCAGCAATGGCCCCTTGGTCAGCAACAGTGGTCTCGAGTTGTTTGATCGTGGCTTCTTGGAACACGTTCGTGCTGCAAGCATCAGTGTAAAGCTGGAGTAGATGCTGGAGGCCCTGCACGTCAAAATTCAGGTATAAGTCAAAATATATTAACCAGGATATCCTGTCAGGATATCCTATCAGGATATATGTGCAGGATATTACCTTGTTAAGGAAGGATGTCATTGGCTCTAAGGAGTCAGAAAAGCTGAGTTCTTCATAGGAGAACCCTTCAGAGCCTGGGGCAGTAACTTCGGAACCTTTCCTCTTTTTTTGCGGTGGAAGCACGAGTCCTCGGATTAGCCTTAGGAGCCGGGAGCGGCTTGGAGCTGGTGGCAGCAGGGGTCTCTTTCTTAACCATGACTGGAGTGGGGTAACTGTCAAGCTCGTCAAGATCAAGGAGGATTGGGACTTTGCTGGAGTCTGCATACAGGGAGTAGAATTCTTTCCTAAATATGCCAAATAAAAACATGTATGCAGGATATTGTACAGGATCCTTAACAGACATGTTTGCATTGGAAAGAGGACTTGGAGATGGTGGAGATGGATTAAAACTTCTTTCAGCCTCTGGAAGGAGTCTGATAGCGTCAATCCTCTTCTGTGAATCAGCAAGGGGAGGTGCAAGCTTCCTAAAATCAGTTGTGTACAAAACAATTAAAAGAAAGTTGATCAGCTCAGGATATGAAACAGGATAAAAGGCAGGATCATCCTTGAACCCTAAATCCTACCCTTTCTCAACCACTTCACCGGATATTCCGTTCCACCAGGGATTGAGTCTCTTTTTACAAAGAAGAACTTAGATTGCCATTTCTCCTCGTTCCTAGTGGCACGAAGTATCAGCGGATCGCCGGAGGTGGAATAAAACAAAAATCTACAGGATCCGTGGCATCTAAGCCGATATGCTAAAGGGAGGTCATGAACGGAAAGATCAGGAATGTGAGTCTTCTTGATCTGGTCAAGAACGGACAAAACTCACCAAAGCATCGGCATTGTTTGGCTAAAAGAGATTTTTGTAATATTGAAAAACTCAGTGATAAAGTCTGGAAAGGGGAACCGTAGTCCTAAGGTGAAAGGAAAGGCACTAAAACACAACCACTCGTCGGAAACCATGTCCGACCGGATTTCCCGGTCAAACGGCCGGAATACCGTCCCTTCCGGGAAGATACCGGAGGATTTGAGAGCCGACAAGTGGGCACTATCAAAGGAGCATATATCCTTCTCCGGTTCTTGGAGAAGATTCTGCTGGATAAATGAGGGGGCGGAGTCACCTGAGCTTGATCTTGTCTGCCTTGTCATATTCTCGTCGGAATGCTGAACAGAATGAGAGAAGAAGATGGAATAGAGAGAGAAGTTTTTACCTTTTTCTCTTTGGTAAAGATTAAATGGGATAAGTATGAGAAGATATAGGGAGCAATGAGTAAATATAGGTTGCGCGGTTACAAACGGTCACATCATGGGTCTAATCTCTTAATTGCCTCGTTCTTCGTAAAAAATATAACCGTTAGTGCTAGGATACTAAACGGTAACATTTTTTGGGGACAATTGTTATGGGTGAAATTCTGAGCCCATATCCTGGGAAATATCTTGATTTATATTTTGGTTGTATGATATATGTTCATGCTCGGGGTGCTCATTCAGGATATTGGTAACATCCTGAATGGTATCCTGAGGATTACTGGCGGATTGTGTGCAGGAGTACGAGTCCAAGTTCCCAACGTTCACGAAGACCCTTTCTCCGCAAGACTCGGTCCAAGTCGTTCAAATGAAGACGTTGAAGCCGCTTTACTCGGTCCACAACGTTAATAATGGAATATTCGGGAGCATCCCACATTTATAGGAATTTTAGTTTGTATTTCGTAACTATAAATAGATGGATAAATCAGATCAATAGGACACAACAACTACACTCGCTACTCACTCACACTCACTCTCTCCCAACTCTCACTTTCACAAAAAGCATTGTAACACTTAGCGATCTGATCAATATCCTGCACTGTATCCTGACGTTTAAAGCAATAAGAAGAACAAGGCAGCTGCGATTTTCAGCTCCCGAGGTTTTATGCCGGCGATCTAGATTGATCAAGGGTTTTCCTCGTACATCTCGTGTCATTCCCTTTACTTTTTGCTCATAGTTTGATCGTAGATACAGCTCGATATCCTGAGTCGTATCCTGAAAACTGTTTTTACAAACAACTTAACCAGCATATTTCCAACACACTTTTTAGCACACTACCTCACTTAACTAATTTGATCACTTAATTGCTTCGGTAATTTTTTACCAAAACAGGTTTCACCTCCAAACATCGAATTAATCAAAATCATGTATAACACATATTCTATATAGTGATCCTAACACATAATCATGCTTAATTTCATACTAATTTCGTGGATGAAACATAAACCCACTTCATTCAAGATCACAAAATTACAAATTTCAACATACCTTATGTAGAGAACTCTTAGATGATTAAGAATTTCATCACATGCATAAGAATCTAGTCCTATTTCATCCTCAATTTGCTGAATTTCTACTTGTAGTTGAAGAGGTGGGTTTTGTTTTTCTTTCCTGCTTGAACTCGACACATACACATATGCCCACCATCTACTACAAGTTTGTGTTTTATTATTTTCATAGCCATATTTCATTTTTAGCCCCTCATGTTTTCATAACATGTCATTTACATATCTAACCATTAATCAAGTTACTTTCCTCTTAATTAGTTTTATTCATTCTAAATAATTAGACTTACTAGCAAAAATTAATCGACTATTATTATTGTAATAGTCTAAAATTACCATTTACCCTTACGACATCGTACATATAGTTCATATTAAAAACATATGAAATTTGGGGTGTTACAGACGGTCACCCTAGGGGACCCACCCCCATGATTTTATTCATTTTTTTAATAGATATGTTGGATGCTTTGAGAAAACATAGACCATTAGACAAATTATTGTTCGGAGTTCATATTTAAAGGTCCACAAGTAGCAACATACTTCTCATGTCAACATTTCACTAACACCCTCACTTCCCTCTCCTCCCCTTGTTGTCGGCCTCAACTCACACACACACCACCACCATTTTCATTCCATTAACAACCAATCCAAGGTGATTCAAGGGTGCTAGGAGCTAAGTTAAGAAGCTTGAAGGCATTGGAACTTGAAGGACCACTCCCTAGAGCTTTTATCCACCTTGTTCCTCATCTTCATCATCTTTGATTCTTCCATAGCCTTAGTGCTTGTAGTAAGCTCTCTACAACTTGATTTTACTTCTCATTTTGTTGGTTAAAAGATTATGTAAGTTGCTAATCATAAGAAATCATAAAGAAACAAGAAGATGAACTTTCACATAAAGCTTAATAACATAAAATCTAAGTTGATTTAGTGTATGTGTATAACTTGATTGTTGATTTCTTGTGATTATGAGGTTGATCATCATAAGAAGCTTGCTAGATTGTGATTAAACACATGATCTAGCAAGTGAGAGGATGAATCTTATGAAAAATCAAAATGATCATCCTTTATGTTCAACATGAACTTGAAAATGAAGTTTTTTTTTAGTATGATGATGATTGATGCATGTTATAAGTCTTGTAAATGGATGATTACAAAAATAATTTTCTCAAGAAACCAAAGTTATTACAAAATTTACATGATCATGATTTTTAAAGAAACTAATCATGTTTTTAGTGTTAAATCAAGACTAGAAAAATGTTTGTAACAAGAAGAATACAAAAGGAATTATTTTTAGAAAATCTTCATGTAAGTTGTAAAAGACTAAATTTTACAAGAAATGGATTTATAAACAAATAACCATGTTTTTAAGGGTAACTAAACCTACTAAATAACATATGAAGTTACTACAAATTTTTACAAACTTTCAAGTTCATGATGTAGTGTAAATTGCATGATTTTTTTTCATGGTAAGTCTTGATTGAATTGTTGATGATTGATGATGATTTTTAAGAGAAAATGATACGCGTTTAAAGCATGGAAACCTCCATTTTAAAGGGAAACTATGGCAATTTTTTTGTAGAAATTAAACACTTAGAAAAATATTTTTAAACAAGTGTTTACAAATAAATTTGCTCATGGTTTTCATATAAAATCTTGCCATAAATTTTGTTACAAAAATTACAAATATTGGAGGTTGATTTTTGAGAAATAAAAGTGACTAAGTATATATTTAGGGAAATATATATTTAGATATCACACTTGTGTGCTACTTGTATATTATGTGTATTAGTTATATTATTTTAGGAACTTGAAAATAATATAACTTACCAAGATACCCAAAATTATAATACAAATATTACCAAAAATTCCAAGAAAATGAATATATAACTTACACCCGAATATTGGACAAACCGGACAAGGACTATGGACTATGAATATATATATATATTCCGGAATTAAATTCATATTTAGACATGAATGTTAAACGGTATTTTGGAAACCCAAAAGAACGGAAAGTATGATTTTTACAAGTATTACAAAATATATCATATTTTGTCAATTAGAAAATATATTATTTTTGAGTGGAGAAAAATATATATTTTTTCTTGAACAATTAGAAGATATACTATTTTTGAAGAAAATATATATTTTCTTAAACAAATTAAGAATATATTATTTTGGGTGAAAATTGCAATTATAAATATTTTCTAAGTTAATCTTGAAAATATATTATTTTTGAGGTTTATATGAAAGTATAGTTATTTTTGCCAAGAAAGATTTATAGATAATTTTCTATAAAAGTTTTCTTAAAATACATACATTTTGAGAATATAAATTGGTGATTTTTATTTGATTAAAAATAATATTCCGAAAAATTAAATATAAAATTAAGTATAAGAATACTTAATAAATACAAGGGAATACGTATTCTCGTATGTACAAATACACACCGGAATACGTCACCAATACTTGGCAAGATACACAAGCCTAAAAATACACAATTATAATTATACCCATCCTTGGGAAATTTTCATGAGAGGATTACAAAATGAATTAAGTTAAAATATATTATTTTAACAAATATTCCATAAATTGACAAATATAATTTAAGTTAAAATATTGTTATTTTAACTAATAATTATACACTTTGGAATTATACAATGTACATAAAAAACGTAACTCAAAGTATGATAAGTCATAACAACTAAGACTAAGAGTCGTTACATGACCTAGCCGTCTAATAAACCGTAGCACGTGTGTAGGTAGTAGTACGACCAGAAGAAAGGATCTTTGAGTTTACACCGGACAGAAGAACGCAATTCAGTGAGTTCATGTTCCCCTTTTCTTTTAACTGTTTTCAGTTTTATAACTTCGGGGGTGAAATACATGTTACAAATATTTCAATGATTACAAATGGTATGGTTAGCTAAGGAATGAACTGTTAGATCATGTGAATGGGTAGGCGTTAACTTAATACCATTAATCATTGTATAAGGACCGAGGGGCATGAGTGATAGATCTATTTGGGTGTTGCGAGCCCAACCCACGGGTCCGCGAGTTGGCCGCATGTGGTGACTATGTCGTTCCAGCCGGGTGGCCCGGTACGAAATACGCAAAGGGTTGAGCCTTCCTGCACCATTACACACACATTAATGACCTTCCAAATCATTAATTGATATGTTCATATACGCTTTCATACTGGTTTACAAATACATACTTACAAATGTTTACAAGGTTATTCGTGCACACATACAAACACATGAACTCGCTCAACTTTTGTTGATGTTTTCAAACTACATGTATTTCAGGAAACTAGAGTGGTTTTGGCGGGCGTCTCAATGTTTCAAGAAGTGTTTACAAGATATGATGTCATCCCGTTTTAAAGGGTTTGAGTTGTGTATCTCATCCTCGATGAGATACATGAATCAAATCCTTGTTTTATCTATGTTTTTTATTAAAGTCCTTTATGGAACTTAAAACATTTGGTTGGTTTGTATGTTAAACTTGAAGTCTTTGGTTGGTACTAAACAATGCGGGTTGTATTATTTTGAATCGTATCAATAGATAAACATCATGGTTTAATCATTTAGTTGTTTGTTATAATTGAATACAATGATATTAAGCAAGTCACACATCATACGCTTCCGTAAAAGTCAGGGTGTGACAGGTTCTATGTAGAACACTAAATATTGCGAGAACATGCTAAACAAAATGAATCATCCATTTTTTTAATCCTAAAAACCTAAAAAGTAAAAAAAAATGTTACAAATGTAAGGTTTACTATTTCTCACACTAGAACTCAAAATAAAATATGGAAATTTTCAGTTTTTATATAACCTACATATATGTAGGTTATGCGTGCGTTAAATTACCTACATGTATGTAGGCTATGTGTAGGTAAAAATATATTGTCTTTATATATATATATATATATATATAAATGCATGTGAATGTAAAAAACATACAATTTAAAAAATATAAACCTAAAATCCCAAAATTTAGTGATTTAGAGTTATTCTTTTTGTTTTCGCGATAATTAGTGTTCTGTAATGACACTCATATATATATATATATATATGGGAGGGTTATATTGGGAACGCTAAATATTGCGAGAACCGTAAGAATGAATGAGAACACCAATCAAAACCATTTTTTTAATACAACCCTCATTGAAATTAAAATACAACATCAAAAAAAGAATTTACAACATCAAATAATTCATTTCTCCTCTTAAAATGACTCTTATTTGATTTTTTACACATGTGTAAATTTTCTTTATTTATGAATTCACGTAAATTTAAACGTGTAATTTTAATTTCCAACATTGTATTCGGATAATAATGATAAGTGTAAAAAGAAATTTTGAATTTGAATTGTTTTTGACGAAGTTCTCATGATTTTTTTATTCGTTCTCACGGTTCTAACAATATTTAGCGTTCTCATTTAAACCCTCCCATATATATATATATGATAAGGATCATGTGAGAAGTAGTAGGCTAATTGAGAAACTTGAGAAGCATTCTGGACCACACACTTTCCCTAAGCAAAAAAAAATGTAAAAAATTGTCACACCCCCAAAATCCACAAGCGGAGTATCACCGCATGGAGGCGTGACTGACTAGGATCAAGCCACCAATCATATTGAACAATGTATTTAAAATAGATAAAATCCAACCACGCAATATAATTGGTGTTCGAAAGCGAGTTAACCAGGTTCAAAATTTAAACAGCGGAAGCATAAAACGTAAAACCAAAACATAAGTTCCATAAGTTCATAAAGTTTAAATGTTTATCATGGCACACCACTGTCCATGCCCCACAATGATCACGTCTCCTCGTGCAAGCTCCATAAATACCTAACGACCTAAAAGGCATGTAACAAGGAGTCAACAACAAAGTTGAGCGAGTTCACAGTTGGTTGTTTGGTTTTAAAAGTTTGTTTTGAAAACCATAAGTTGTTTCGTAAACCACGAGTTAACCAGTATCTTTGTTTTTCCCCAAACCATATCCATAATCAGTGGGGGGGCTTCCCCATGTGAACCACTAGACCGTTACCATATCGAAAACTGACGAAAGTAAGTTATGCCCTAAGTCAATGTCTATCATCATTGACTGAGTGCCCAGATCCATTAGTACACGTCCGTCCTACCGGCACGGTGTGAGGCTTGTCAACCCTAATAGCGCTATTAACTAATGACCCGCTCGCCATTGGCC
>JARYGA010035734.1:0-25913 GCA_030545235.1 Helianthus tuberosus | reverse complement strand
GAGGACAATTACACGGTTACCAAAGTCGCCTTTGGATTTAATTTCGCCGATCACCGAGTTGCTAGGTCACAAATTCCCTAGTTTGTCAGCGGAATTGTTAATTATGCCAGAAAATTGTGGAAACTCAATCTGTTCGAAATTTCTAAAGATTTTCCAGATCCTTCTAACAGTTTCCTGTAAAATTAAACAACCCTAATCAGCACAAATTTTCGAAAATTATGAAGAACACGAAGAACAGTCTTCGAATCTTCAAATCAGTCCTGCAAAAAATTCTTCAAAAAATCAGCAAAACCTGTGCCGAAAACCTGCAAATCAGCAAAATCAAACACACAGACTGATCAAACACAAACAAAAACAAAGAATTATATCAGAAACTCAAAATTTTGAAAACCCTAATTATCAGGTTTAAAATTTTCAACATTTTTAACCAACTTTAACCCGAATCAGCAATCTGCAATTCTGAACCGAGCTTCTTCAAGAGCCTAATGCTCTGATACCAATTGTAGGTCCCCTTCTTCGTACGGATCATCACATAATTGTCAATCTATTCAAGAGTGAGGAATCCTCTTTATCAGAATGTCACAGAAACGAGTAGAAACAACAATTCACAATCAACCGGGTTTCTATTGATTATCAAACTTGGAGTTTACAATCAATTCAAGACCTCACAGCCACTCTCTGTGATCTTGCTCTACAACCCTAATTTCGTTTTTCTCTTCTCTCTCTAGACTTTCTCTCTCTAGAATTCTCTAACTCCTTTAACCACTAAAATCCTAATCACAAAACATGTTTATATACTACATGTTTGTGAACTGGGCTTCCTACTGGGCTAGGCCATTTTCCAAGCCCATTACAACAATAAACTCACTAACCAATATGCGAAGCCCATTACAAAATATCCAAAGACTAATTAATCAAACTATTAAGTTGTTGTCACCGACTATGCACCAACAAATAGTGAATACTGTCAGATTTTTCTGTGAGTTGTTTTTCCTTGCCCAGCAAAGATTCAGCTTTAAGGTTTTCTTCCTTCAACGCTTCAGTTTGGGTAGAATGGATCTAGTCAGGAAGATTAGAGTGGATAGTGAGCTGTAAAGCTCGAACACGTTTAGGTTTCATCTCCTTTCGACTAAGGGCATCAGCTACAACGTTAGCTTTTCCTGGATGATACTTGATTTCACAGTGGTAATCATTTAAGAGTTCTAACCAGCGGCACTACCGCATGTTCAACTCTTTCTGGTCAAAGATATGCCGAAGGCTCTTGTGGTCGGTATAATCAGATAACAGTTTCTGTCATTACCCACATTACCCACGAAAGGGATAGTCCGATAACGGGATTTGTCAGATCCTATGGTACCATAACATACTACTGGTCGGCTTGATCATAGTTAATGAATGTCATTCGAATGTCTTTCGACTAACGCCCCAACAAGTTCGTTCACATTATTGAAATCATCGTGTTTTATATAAACCATAATCATTGTTTTGAAAGCATGAAAAGAATTTAGCACATATGAGTCACCCCAAAACAATTGAAATCATAAAAGAGGGGAGCTATATACTCACTTGAGATTGCAAGTATCCTTGATTAACTGATCTAACAAAGCTCGGGAAATCACGGAATCAAGTGGCACCTAGTATGGAATCACTATGTTAATAATTGAGGCCTAAATCGGGAGATCGGATAGAATGAGGTCTTGTAAACCAAATAAGTGTTTGAACTCATATGATATGTTTTAACAAAGCCTATATTCTGATTGATACCTATCCTAAGTGCTTATGACCCGTTAAGGTAGTTTACGCTACTTTAATGCGTCATTTGCGCAATGCGCGTTCGGATGGCCTAACTAGTCCTATGAACAAGTATTATATGCCCAAACATGTTTAATTATGTTGCATAACCAAATGTCAAAATTTTGGTTACATATGCTTAAATTGAAATTATGCATAAAAATGGCGTTTTTGTTATTTTCCTAAGGCATATAAACTACCTATCATACAACTAATTAAACTAAGTGACCATAAGGTATAACCTCGGAAGGTTATTCCCTATACAACTATGGTCACAAAATATTTTTGGTAGGATCCTAACGATCGACCAAACGGGTCGGGTTCGAAAGTCTAAGCGGTTGTCAAGACCGCTTGACTTACGACCCTAAACAAGCACTATACTAAAAGTGATGAGTTAAACATGTTAAAACATGTTTAACTAAGTTAGAAAATTGATTTGATATCAAAACAAAGTTTTTTTATACCCGAAAACGGTTTCGTCGCAAAATGCACATAATCATGCATTTTGACCGAAACTTTGACTCGTCACTTCGACTAATCAACGTGGTAATCAATAGGTATAGTCGCAAGGGACTATAACCATCTTGATTACGCTCACGTTTCAAAGTTCAAACGAACTTTATCTTGACCAAATCATGGTCAAATCTGAAAGTCAAACACTGTTTGACTTTCTTGCTTGAAATAAATAACAAAGCATGAAAGAACACTTACAAGTGTCCTAAGCTTGGAAAAATGACTAAGAATGCTCAATTATGAGGCCTCCAACTAAGAGTGGTAGCCTTAATCAGAGAAAGAGTGAAAGAAAGAAGGAATGAGTAAGTTTGAATGATGATGAACATGGGTTTATATAGGATTTCAAGCACAATTGGATCATTGCCAAGTGTCTTGTGTGTTGATCAAGGAATGATCAAGACCATACACTTGTTAGGACTAGGTTTCAAGCCTTGTAGAACACATAAATCAGCCGACAAGATTGAGAAAACAAACAAAGGAAACAAGGTGCAAACAACTGGGAATTAACCAGGAACTTTCTGTTGTGTTGGAGGGTCCTTACGAACCGTAAGGACCATATGCATACAGTCCGTATGGGTGTCATCTGGGGCTGAAGTTTCAAATTTGACAGCTTTGGTCCTTGAGTGTGTTTCGTCGCGTTTTGGCACTTCTAACACCCATCAAGCCCATTTTCAATCTCCATGATGAAGTTAAAGTATATTTAACTTGAATTATGCTCAAATATGTCATGGATGTCGGTTCGTTTGGCTGTACGGTTGCGTTTTTTTGGTTAATTACGACGGAATCGTAACGAAGGCGAAAACGACCCATATTGCGCAACGAATGATGTTTTTGCATTCCCATCACTAAAATACAATATTTTAGTGATTACAGAATTTTTTTGGATGTTTGGATATGGTCAGAACGCAATATATGCACGCGTTTGCATACTTTTGCAGTTTTGACGCTTTTAGTCCCTGTGATCAAATAAGTGTATTTTCGCATACCGAACCACTCAAAACTTATTTCTAAGCTATATTAAGGATATTTAGGGTATGTGAAGCTTATGTCACTATTCAGGAGTGTATGTCACATTAAACTGATTATGTTTACGTTACAGTTTACGTATAATTTCCAGAAAAGCTTCTCGAGAGTTCGGAATCATATGAAATTTGATATGTATACTTGTCATATGTAATTGTACAAATCCCGGGAATGAAACACAAGATTTCATTGGATTCGTATTTGTATGATGATTGTAATGGCATAAATGTCACAACTGGTTCGGTAATAGATGGGACTTAAGTGATAGATATGAGTGTATTATCCAATATCAAATTTAAACCCAACAAAACCAGTATTCCTCCCTGGAATATTTACCCGTTGTCCCTCCCCGGGACGCATGCTTGTGAAAGAGTGTAGTGAACTCACCTTTATGTTGCTCGGTATGTTATGTTATGTTACTTGTTCGGAGTTGTTCACCCGCATCCTAAATTAGGTTACAACGATAATCAGTTTTGTATGCAAGTAATTCACGTGTTCTTACATGTACACTAACAACTAGCACGCAAGTAATCATGCTCCATATCCCACATTCGGTTCAAATACAATGCTGTATAGGCAAGTCCACGATACACAATCAACTTAACAGTTCATGTGTCATACATAAGAATGTGCGACCCAACTATCCCTAGGCCCATTGAGAGTGTGTGTCACGGCACGATTCATTAACCTACCCAATCCAAACATAAAGTGTGCAGCCAATATGACTGACCCAGATGTGGAGTGTGCGATTGGGCTCGAGTGTGTGGTATATTCAAAATGCGCTGTCCAATACAAGAGGCCAACATAAGTGTGCGACCCGTGAACGTGCACGGCCCAATGCATATAAGTTTAAGGGACTGTGCGGCCCGTTGTGAGTGTGCGACATTAACTGTGCGAGTAGCCCAGTTCAAGGTCCGGCTCAGTTCATATAATCAGTTCAATCCAGGTGTGCAGCCTAATTCACATAACAATTACATATAAGTGTGTGGCCCACTAGGGTGTGCGACCCACGTGAGAGTGTGCGGTCTCTCCCTAGTGTGCGGTCATGCATACTTGGGTTTTACAATGCGCAGTTTTGTAACACCCGTTCTTATAAATTAAGGTTTAACGTATCATTTACGAAAAACAGTCATGTAATTAAGATTACATATGCATTGGAAATTACGGGTTTATTAAAACTTTATACAATTTAAAAGTATACAACATATCATGTGTACGTTCGTCGTTTAACATAATAACAATACATAGTGCGGAAGCTTATTTCGTGATCGTGTTCGGTTCTTGCTCGTCGCTTGATCTTCATCCGGGCACTCTTGGCGATCACCTATGATCAAAACCAACTTAAAAGTTAGTTTTGATAGTCAAATATTAAGTTCAAACAAGTACAGGGGTTAAAATGACAAAATTTTAAAAAATTTCAGAGTTAGGAGCGTCGCGTGACGCCAAGGGCCTAGGAGTCACGTCTAGCCCTTGTTTTCACAGAGTGTGCCTTCAGCTGTTGCTGTACATTCCCAGCTCAACTCGATTTCACGGAAACGGCCATAACTTCTTCGTTATTGATCCATTTTACCCGATTCTTTTTCCTACGCGTCCGTAATTTAATCCTCCATCTTATGGAGTTAAAATCCTACATCCAACATAAGAAATTTTGAGATTTCTAAGCCTTCGACTCGTTACCTTTTTACCGAATTTTAACCCGTTTATGCATTTTATCAAACAAACGTATTTATTTGATTCCTATATCTCATACACTTCTTCAAATTAATGTTACCTACTATATTAGGTTCTAATCATAGGTTTATTACACAATTTAAACGCGTTTTCGCTCGTGTGCTTATTTTGACCCGTTAAGGGTATTTAAGCACTTTAAAGCTTGAAATCGCTTTTATTCATTTCTAGCATCTTATTCCTACATTTCTTATCAAGTTATCTTCCACCACATCTATATGTGCGTTGGATTTAATGTAGATATCTATATGTTCCGAGTTTTTACCCCTCGGATTATCGTTTTACGGCAAAGACTCATATAAAGTCTTTCGACCCAAGAATTTACATCCTTCACTATCTATACTCATTCTAAGCATTCATTTAATCATAAAACTTGTTTCCGAACCACCTTTATGGGTCGTTCATTCAAATTAGCTTACAAGGGCAATTTGGTCAATTTCCATCCTTCTTTACTACAAGGACCTTTAAATACTTGTTTGACTAAAAATCGTACCTTTTAACTATAATTCTTCTTTGTAACCCATGTGCTTCTAAAAACCATAAACATAATTCAATTTATTCGGTTTACCTAAAAGATAACCGAATATCTATACTTTAAACATGTCTAACTCTTATAGAACTCCAAATTCTACATGATGAGTTGTGTCGT
Source organism: Helianthus tuberosus (assembly GCA_030545235.1). Lineage (NCBI taxonomy): Eukaryota > Viridiplantae > Streptophyta > Magnoliopsida > Asterales > Asteraceae > Helianthus > Helianthus tuberosus. The sequence goes on along the minus strand of JARYGA010035734.1, from coordinate 20,209 downwards.
TATACATACCTGGCTCGGATCAATATATTGACCCGTTTCAATACCTTGCCTTAGTGGCTGCTAAGTGATAGCGTTGTAAACATCCATGTGTTATTTATTCCCTAAAATCATACAACTCGACAACCCATTAGTCGATATTGTCAAAGGGTGATGATTTCACCTTTTGACTCGTTTGGTCTAAATGACCAATTATTAGCGAGATGACATCTATTACGATTTTACCCTTATTGGTTATCATGATTTACCTTATATGGTAACCTTTAAAAGTACATATTTCATTCGTCATAACATGATCGAATTACCGATTTAACTCATTTTTAACCATCAATACGGTTTCTTATCCTATTTGGTTATCTTGTTCCGTACGACTACACGCCGGAACATCACATCTCGATTAGGCATTTATCTTATTCGTAATTAATACGGCAAAAGAACATTCTAAAATATATGACTAGTGTAAGCTATACTTACCTTACTTCCAAATTATGATTTTCCGCCATTCTTGCTTCGTTTGACCCGCTTCGTTCCCAAGCTTTCACCTAGCTTGTTAATCGTCGAACTATCATTGTAAATTGTAAGATGGTTAGATTAGTCATAATTATTCACGACTATTCCATCTCACTTATTTTATAAGTCGAAACTACTATTCGACTTCATGATTAGTTAACTTAGCTTATTAAAGTTAACTACTTTCAACCACATGATTTATAACATTAGTTCAAATCAATATGATGATTAGAACTCTTCTTGTTTCATATTTCATATAACTTGCCATATTATTCAAATACACATTTTCACTCTAATTTCAACACTTTAGTTTTCATTTAGGCATTTTAACAAACACCAAATGTGCATACATTTTTACACATTTACGACTCGTTCATAATTAGTTATTTTTACCAAGATTAACATCAAAATTCACCACTATCACTTATGATCAAATACTCAAACTTGCAAATTGTTTAAGTATTTCTTGATTACTTAACATGCATGATGATTCTAAGCATATCTATATCATCTATTTCATCATAACATCAAAACCCACTTATCTAAGTGTGTTAATTCACCAATTCCATCAATCCATAGCATGTTATGTATGATTTTCACTTAGGGTTTCGTTCCTAAGCAAGTATACATCACTAATCTAGCCATAGCTTCTCTAATCTATGCCTAATTCGCGATTAGGATGATTATCAAATTCTTACAACTTCACCAAACATCAAGATTTTATATACCTTATGATCCTCTTGTTCGGGTGATCATTAATTCACGTTCGGTTGTGAATTTGAGCTTCATTTGATCCTTCAATTTGATGATTATATGTGAATTAGGGTTTTTGGCTCCATGGGAGCCCCCTGAGCTCGATCCAGACACGCACCACACACTCTTGTGTGTGTGTGTGTGTGTGTGTGTTGTGTTATGTTTTTAGTTTAATAAAACCATTTTCAAGTTACCCCATTTTGGTCCCTCATGTTTGGTTAGTTAATTAAGTAGGGCACAACCTACTTATTTCTAACAATATTCCCCACTTATTAACTAGGTTAAACATTCCTAGTGAAATTAGTGGGTTCTGAAAATATATGACTAAGTTTATTTTAAATCTCGTTACTCGGCCTCTTATAAATTTCACTCCATTAGAAGCTTTTATTCACCTTTTAGTTAATATTAGGATTATTTATTTCTTATCCTAATATTCACCGGGTTAAATTTTACTACTAACGGTATTTTACCAAGTCATTAGTATTAACGTGGTTTGATTACCAAACCCGTTTTTAGGGTGTTACAAGTCTACCCCCCTTAAAGTGGTTTCGTCCCCGAAACCTTTACTTACATAACTTGTCGAGTTTAACTCCATGCATTTGCTCTCGATAATCAATGAAGCATTTCTCATACTTTAACTGATTGTTAGTATTACCAGAAAAGTATGGTAATATCCTTTTGGTTATTAATCATCTACGTATCTTACATGACCTAATGCGACTTGAAATAACGTAATCTCGTTATTTCCACTAGTTTAATTAACTTAGCAATATTCATCACTCGACTCTAATGTGATTATATTTCACATTACACTTCTTGACCGTGATCATGTCACGTCATGCCAAATTTTACATCAACTTTCTATTTTTAGAATTATCACTTCTCGGATATATCGTCTTGCACCTATCCGTGTCAAGACTTATATCTTTCATATTTACCGTTTATACGTCTATCATAATTCATTTTTTTGTGTAGAAACGTTATTTCTTACCAAAACCGAAGTTTTAGTTTAGCGTCTTCTCTTTAACCTTTGTCAATTATCCATACCGGGATATTGACAGTCCAAAATTTATTCTTTTTCAGTCTTTGTTTTATGCGAGGATTCTCCATTTATTCCCTCACTTTGTCTAATTTACCCGTAGGTTTTATCACTTAGTCTATAGGTTATTTTATTAAACTTTCACCTCTTTAAGGCGAGGTCCTTTTAATCTATTTCTTTCTAGTCATAACTCGTGGGTTGTTTTAGTCTCGTAGACCTTTCCATTGTTTATAACCACAAAGGTTATGTTGATCCCGTAGATCATTCTTAACTCATGTCATTTTTAAAATACATGTTTGGTGTCAAGGAACTCTGTTTTTGTTTGGAGAATCATTTATTTTCGCCTTGGTATTTTCTTTGACCTTGACCGTAGTCTAAGGCTGCATTCGTTTCCTTTCGGAAAATTTTCCGACTTTTATGACTTCTCACGTCATTTATGCGTCGGTTTATCTTATGCTCACCATTATCCAGTTTACATATATTCTTATCTGGTTATGTCCCATTACCGGGCTCATTACTCTTTTGCATTTAACGCTACCTTTGTCCCGCTTGCGTTTACTCATGCCGTTCGGCATGATATTATATTCGACCCGTTCAACTTTAAAATAGTTGAACATAATTTATTTCAAATTTCTATTTACTTTATCTTGTCGTCTTCTAGTTATGACTCAAAACCCGAGTCTTTTAACTTCCATTCGAGTTCCCGTTTCTCGGTCCACGCACGCGTTTAAATCCTTACCCACCAACCGGGTGTTTTACCGAAGTTGTTATTATTGCAACCCTTACGGTATGCATTATGACTTTGTTTCGCTTTTATATTCCTACTTTGTCCTCAAATTTGGTGTTTTACAAAATCGGCCCGTTAAGAGTCATATCTGCATTCTCCGGGTTCGAGTGTAAGCACACCCCTCCCAATTGCATACCTTAATCATTTTACATTAATCTTTGTCCCTTCACTCGGGCTCATCATCCTAATGTAATACGCTTCCGTCACCCGGCTGTGCGTTTACATTATTATCAAATATTTTGCTCATTTGATTCATTTGGGTACTTTTTAAGTTAGTCCCATACACCCCACCCTTACTACATCGGACATAAATGTGTCCATCATAAGAAGTTCATGGTACCACGTGTTCACTACTTACATGGCCAGAGTAAGCGATCAACACCTGGTATACATGCCCTTTTTATAATTTTCACATTACACCCCATGTAAGTAATGCCTCTATTTGTTTTTCTTGGAAACAATATCCCGAATAGGTTTTCTATTCACGTTTTTTTTTCAAGTTTTCAATCTAGATATGCAACTTTCGATGTCTACGTGTTTGTTGCATATTACTATTTATACAATAATTTAAAACGTGCACTTGATAATGCTTGCTCTAACAGGCTCACCTTGCCATTAACTTATGCGCAATCGTTGCGCGATTTAGGTCCTTGGTGAGCGTGCTCTATTTGTCATACTTTGGATCGTTCCTCTGTCAAATCCATGATTTGTTAAACTCTCGCTATCTTCATATGCGAGTGTCCTTCAATCAAAAACATATACAACAGTTAGTAATTTCAACATTAAAGGATGTCCGTATTATAATACAAGGCTTTTCTACTATACGCATCAACGCGTGTAATTTCGTTGACTATATCTATTCTATATCGTTTTTATTGGTGTAACGTGTATTACACGATAACCATATGTGTTGTTCTCAACACTATAATCATACTAAACCTTTGATATACATGTACTTACCGGATTTGCGATCAAGCCTCGAACCGAACACCAATCTTTATCAAGAGCGTAAGGTTTAAGTCCAAGCATAGCTTTCCCGCCATACTTGAATCTCTTAAACCAAGGCTCTGATACCAACTTGTAACACCCGTTCTTATAAATTAAGGTTTAACGTATCATTTACAAAAAACAGTCATGTAATTAAGATTACATATGCATTGGAAATTACGGGTTTATTAAAACTTTTTACAATTCAAAAGTATACAACATATCATGAGTACGTTCGTCGTTTAACATAATAACGATACATAGTGCGGAAGCTTATTTCGTGATCATGTTCGGTTCTTGCTCGTCACTTGATCTTCATCCGGGCACTCTTGGCGATCACCTATGATCAAAACCAACTTAAAAGTTAGTTTTGATAGTCAAATATTAAGTTCAAACAAGTACATGGGTTAAAATGACAAAATTTTAAAAATTTTTGGAGTTAGGGGCGTTGCGTGACGCCAAGGGCCTAGGCGTCACGCCTAGCCCTTGTTTTCACAGACTGTGCCTTCAGCTGTTGCTGTACATTCCCAGCTCAACTCGATTTCACGGAAACGGCCATAACTTCTTCGTTATTGATCTGTTTTACCCGATTCTTTTTCCTACGCGTCCGTAATTTAATCCTCCATCTTATGGAGTTAAAATCCTACATCCAACATAAGAAATTTTGAGACTTCTAAGCCTTCGACTCGTTACATTTTTACCGAATTTTAACCCGTTTATGCATTTTATCAAACAAACGTATTTATTTGATTCCTATATCTCATACACTTCTTCAAATTAATGTTACCTACTATATTAGGTTCTAATCATAGGTTTATTACACAATTTAAACCCGTTTTCGCTCGTATGCTTATTTTGACCCGTTAAGGGCATTTAAGCACTTTAAAGCTTGAAATCGCTTTCATTCATTTCTAGCATCTTATTCCTACATTTCTTATTAAGTTATCTTCCACCACATATATATGTGCGTTGGATTTAATGTAGATATCTATATGTTCCGAGTTTTTACCCCTCGGGTTATCATTTTATGGCAAAGACTCATATAAAGTCTTTCGACCCAAGAATTTACATCCTTCAATATCTATACTCATTCTAAGCATTCATTTTATCATAAAACTTGTTTCCGAACCACCTTTATGGGTCGTTCGTTCAAATTAGCTTACAAGGGCAATTTGGTCAATTTTCATCCTTCTTTTACTACAAGGACCTTTAAATACTTGTTTGACTCAAAATCCTACCTTTTAACTATAATTCTTGTTTGTAACCCATGTGCTTATAAAACACCATAAACATAATTCAATTTATTCGGTTTACCAAAAAGATAACCGAATATCTATACTTTAAACTTGTCTAACTCTTATAGAACTCCAAATTCTACATGATGAGTAGTGTCATTATACATACCTGGCTCGGATCAATATATTGACCCGTTTCAATACCTTGTCTTAGTGGCTGCTAAGTGATAGCGCTGTAAACATCCATGTGTTATTTATTCCCTAAAATCATACAACTCGACAACCCATTAGTCGATATTGTCAAAGGGTTATGATTTCACCTTTTGACCCATTTGGTCTAAATGGCCAATTATTAGCGAGATGACATCTATTACAATTTTACCCTTATTGGTTATCATGATTTACCTTATATGGTAACCTTTAAAAGTACATATTTCATTCGTCATAACATGATCGAATTACCGATTTAACTCATTTTTAACCATCAATACGGTTTGTTATCCTATTTGGTTATCTTGTTCCGTACGACTACACGCCGGAACATCACATCTCGATTAGGCATTTATCTTATTCGTAATTAATACGACAAAAGAACATTCTAAAATATATGACTAGTGTAAGCTATACTTACCTTACTTCCAAATTATGCTTTTCCGTCATTCTTGCTTCGTTTGACCCGCTTCGTTCCCAAGCTTTCACATAGCTTGTTAATCGTCGAACTATCATTGTAAATTGTAAGATGGTTAGATTAGTCATAATTATTCACGACTATTCCATCTCACTTATTTCATAAGTCGAAACTACTATTCGACTTCATGATTAGTTAACTTAGCTTATTAAAGTTAACTACTTTCAACCACATGATTTATAACATTAGTTCAAATCAACATGATGATTAGAACTCTTCTTGTTTCATATTTCATATAACTTGCCATATTATTCAAATACACATTTTCACTCTAATTTCAACACTTTAGTTTTCGTTTAGGCATTTTAACGAACACCTAATGTGCATACATTTTTACACATTTACAACTAGTTCATAATTAGTTATTTTTACCAAGATTAACATCAAAATTCACCACTATCACTTATGATCAAATACTCAAACTTGCAAATTGTTTAAGTATTTCTTGATTACCTAACATGCATGATGATTCTAAGCATATCTATATCATCTATTTCATCATAACATCAAAACCCACTTATCTAAGTGTGTTAATTCACCAATTCCATCAATCCATAGCATGTTATGTATGATTTTCACTTAGGGTTTCGTTCCTAAGCAAGTATACATCACTAATCTAGCCATAGCTTCTCTAATCCATGCCTAATTCGCGATTAGGATGATTATCAAATTCTTACAACTTCACCAAACATCAAGATTTTACATACCTTATGATCCTCTTGTTCGGGTGATCATTAATTCACGTTCGGTTGTGAATTTGAGCTTCATTTGATCCTTCAATTTGATGATTATATGTGAATTAGGGTTTTTGGCTCCATGGGAGCCCCCTGAGCTCGATCCAGACACGCACCACACACTCTTGTGTGTGTGTGTGTGTGTTGTGTTATTTTTTTTAGTTTAATAAAACCATTTTCAAGTTACCCCATTTTGGTCCCTCATGTTTGGTTAGTTAATTAAGAAGGGCACAACCTACTTATTTCTAACAATATTCCCCACTTATTAACTAGGTTAAACATTCCTAGTTAAATTAGTGGGTTCTGAAAATCTATGACTAAGTTTATTTTAAATCTCGTTACTCGGCCTCTTATAAATTTCACTCCATTAGAAGCTTTTATTCACCTTTTAGTTAATATTAGGATTATTTATTTCTTATCCTAATATTCACCGGGTTAAATTTTACTACTAACGGTATTTTACCAAGTCATTAGTATTAACGTGGTTTGATTACCAAACCCGTTTTTAGGGTGTTACAAGTTTCAAGTGTACTAAATAGAGGTGTGCGACTGGATGGTGTGCGGTCAGCTTATGTGCATTAAACGGTGGCACGATATGCAGTCCAGATTGTACGGCACCCTAGTGTGTGACCACCCGATGTGCGATCAGTTACAACCGGCAATAAATCAAGGAATCAGTTGCACAAGTTGGTTTGTTTGATCTAATCAATCAATTAACATCCAAAACAGATCGAACATTCCAATTATTTGATTCATATGAACCCTAACAATTAATTAAATCATTTATAGCAATTACTCATATGATCATCATGCAAATTAGGATCAAACACTCAAGGATATCATTGCACACTAAATTCCTACATCATCCGATTTATTCATGCATTAACATAAACAACTTTTATTACTAACAACTATCCAATTCAATCCTGTGGACATCAAAACATTCTTATCATGCAACCCTAGTTAATTATCATGCACACATCCATTTCCTACCGTCCGATCCATAAACATTACATGTCCAATTCAACCATTCTCTATCATATTGTTTTCTCAAAACTGATCTTATTTATAGTAATGCAACCAATCAAACATGTATAATCAAGAATCATAAGGGGGTTTAGTCAAACCAAGATAGGATTACTAACCACAAGAATTATGTGTACACAAAAGTGTTAGAACGATACAAGGAAGGCTTCGAACAAAGAGAAGGTGGCTGCCGCCGGGTTGTGGGGAGAAGGAAAAGAGAATTAGGGTTTGGTGTGATATTGTGTTTGCTAAATTATGGAGATTTACACACAATCCATGTGTGTGTAGCGCATAAGAGACCAGTCGGGCCAGCTACTGGGCTTCGTTTTGGTCGTACACCATAACACAAGTAACAAGGATTTGGGCCGAGAGAGTAAAGAGTGTACGGTCACGATGGGGTGTGCGACCCGGAAGCATTTGGCGACTAGATTAATATTATACATGCATACTTAAAACATTCACATAACACATTCGTAATTCACAATTGTTCTAATACATTTACCATTTCATATAACGTACACGTAAGTTACATCGAAGCACAAAGCGTGAGAAGGAATCGGTGCTAAGAATAGACTCTTGAAATTACGAGTTATCACATGTGTGACCAAGTCTTCTATGCCATAGTTCTGTCTCTTTGGTAGAGGCAGCTGAGAATAGACAAGCATCAGACATTGGATTATCTTTCAATATATCAACCACATACACATTGCCACTCCTTTGAGAAACAAGCTGCGTTTTGCTCCCATCTATGATTTCTTTAATCTTTTTCACCACATCTGGCCCAATAATCTCACAAGTTTCCTTAGTGAAGAATGACCCATAGCCTTTGTCACTCATTTGAGACACACTAAGAAGGTTAAATTTCAGATTGTCAATAAGGTTGACATGTTCAAACTTGAGTTTCCTACTTGGACTGTCCCTGATTCCAACACCTTTCCTTTTGAGTTGTTACCAAAGGATATATCACCCCTCCATGTGCTATAAAATCTTTGAGAAGGGCTCTACATCATGTCATATGCCTGGAGCCTCCACTATCTACATACCATAAACTATCAAAGCAAGAATAAGCTCCCTGCACATCAGTAACAGATTAGTTTTTGTGAGCGTCCAAAACCAAAATGGCTTTGGATGGGGTCATAGACATTCCAGCCTCAAGTCCAGAAGAATGGTCAGAGTTTTGAACAGATTGTTGAAACATCTGATGTGGGCCATTTCCTGTTAAGTGGTTGTAACCATGAGGATGCTTGTTTACTCTTGGTTTAAAAGGTCTTTTGTAGGCCTCATAACCATGTGGTATTCTTTGATAAAGTGGTTGTCCATATCCTCTTGGAAATTGGTTTGCTGGTGGTGCATCTGTTACCTGAACCTCTCTGCGAGCAGAGGTTGCATTAAACTGTTTGGTAATAGATGTTTGGACTGGGATGAAGGTCTGTTTGGACTTTCCTTTTTCAGTACTGGCCCTGTGGACTCTCAAGTGTTTTGATTTATACTCATTTCCTTTGACATCAAATTTTTTTAGATAAACACACTCTTGAGTTTTGTGATTTTTTCTGCCACGGATAGTGCAATGAGGTGCGGCAACAATCACACTAGTCTTGTTTATGTCATATGCTTTTAAGAGAAAACGGTTTTTAGTAACATGGTTTTTCTTTTCGCAAAAATCACAAAACAAGTTGGATATCTTCTCTTTCTTCTTCACTGTTTCATCCTTTTTGTCAACAGATGTTGTAACATCTGCTGGAAGGTCTTTTAAGGGAATGATTTTCACCTTAGGTGCTTTCACACTCTCAATGGTTGAGAAGTCCATTGGCTTAAAATTCTCAAGAATGTCACATTCCTCTGACCATGTTGGTTTGAATTGGTATTTTTCAATTTCCTCAAAAGTTGAGGATCACTCAAATTTTCCAAAACAATTTTCTTTCCATTTGGTTATGTGACTTTAATTTCTTGACCAGCCATGTTAAAAGGAATGATTTCAACCAAACGAGAATCATTTACAACAATGTTTTGAGAAACTTGGTCATTTTTCCGAAAGCCTATGCCAAATTTTACATTACTTTTGATATGTTTTTCTAACATCAACTCATAACCTTTGTAGGATTCTACCCATTTTTCACGTGTGATTTGGGTAGATTCAAGCTCCTTTTTACAGTTATGGTATTTTTCTACCATTGTTTGGAGTTGATCCTTGGTTATGCTTGATTCATGTCTGAGATTGTTGATTTCACTTTCTTTTTCAAATAGTTCGATGTTAACTCTTTAACAAGTTTTTCAAACTGAATTTCATCATTTAAGATCTTGTTCCTAAGGTTTTCATTCACATCTTTAATGTTTGCAAAAGCTATAACACATTTGTCAGAACATAAGTCTTTAAGGACTTGAGGTGATACCTTAGCAACAACCATCATGGCACAATCACACTCTCCTTCACAAACACTAGACTCCCATGTGTCTGTCAGAGGTTTCATCATTTCTTCACCAACCTTTTCTTCTGAAACATTTGTTTCAAAATTTGTTTCAAGGAGCTTTCATGATAAAGCAAAAAGTGGTGAACAACTACATTGAGAAGTGTGATGTGCTAGAACAAAAGCTGGAGTTGCAAAGAATTGAGACTGAAAGAGTAAACCGTTTGTTGAAAAGTTACTCATGTACTTCTTATGTCATTGACAGGATTTATCCAACTGTTGAAGGCATGAAGGCATTTGAAGAGGATGAAGTAACTGAAGAAAAGAATGCTGAAAAAGTCTCTAAACAAAGGACTCCAGAAGAGAAGACTGAAAAGAAGAGTGACACAAAGAAAAAGTCTGACAAGAAAAATTCTGGTAAGAAACAAGGTATTAGTTACAACAAGTGTCCACCCCCACTGGAAAATGGATATTTGCCCAGAAATCCAAATTCAGAAAGAGTAAAAAAGGCTACAAACTTACAATGGGAGTCGGAGTCGTCAGTCAATTTGCCAGAAAGTATTGATGTCACGTTTACATCATCTGACACTGATCATGAGTCCGAGTTAATAAAGAAAGTTGTCGATCAGGTGTTGGATAGAGATGAAACTGAGGAGTCAAAGTTGGAGTCAAACTCGGAGTCAAAGTCAGAGTCAAAGTCTGGTTCTGAAAGTTCGAGTTCAACAGTCAACAGTCCAAATTCTTTGGTTAAAAGAGTTTACAACAAAGAATTCCTGTTATCAAAATCTAATTTGAATGACAACATTCAAAGTTGCATACACATTGAATGATTCCGACAAATTATATTCTGATGAGGAATTTCCAATAAGAGGTGTAAAAACTGAGATGATAAAAAAGGTTTTCAAACTTATAGAAATTAACATTTCTGAAATAAAAGATTTAAATCTTACTGGTAAACCTAAAAAATACACCTCAAGAGTAGAACAAAGATTAAACAAGAAAAAAGGTTACAGTTCTGGTTCTGGTTTTCACAAGAAACCAAACCCTAACCGTAATTTCAAAATGAAAGGTCTTGGTTTTACTCCAACAGAAAAACAGAAAAATGAAAAATATGTTCGTGATTTTAAAGCAAAAATGACATTTGTTTCAGGAACTAGCTCAGAAGAGGAAGAAAGGAAAGAATTCTGGAGGCAGTCAAACAGTGAGTTCCTTGCAAAGAAGCAAGATGACATGAAGAAGATGGCTTAGCAGAAGAAAGATACGAGAACCTGTTTCCAATGCAACAAAGTTGGACATATTGCCAGGGAATGTTCAAAGGCAATACAATCAAAACAGGGAGTATCACGTAAACTAAAAGAAAAAATGGTTGAATTTGAACCATCAATTGATAGAACTAAATTGTTTAAAAATTCAAAATTTGAAATTGGTGAATGTTCAAACAAGTTTTACAAGAAAAGAGCTAAATCTGACAACCAGAAATGGGTTGTTAAAAGGTATGGTGGTAGCTCTAGCGATGATTCTGATATGTCGAAATCAGAGGAGCTATCTTCTGGCGATGAACCTGATTCCACAAAATCAGATGAGCCACAGGTTGTTTCAAAAGGAGAAAAATCAGTTCTGACTGTGGATGATGAAAATTTTCCATCACTTCGGACTGAAAATTATAATAAGAAAATTGGTAAAGTTGAGGTTTCAAATCAATTCTTTTCTGAAAAGGAAGAATTTGATGTTGAGAAAGCCTTTAACTCCAAAGTCCATAACATTTTTGGAAAAATGGTTGACAGGAAGGTCAAAGGAGTGAAGGAGTTTTACGAGAAGAAGACAAAGAAAGACAAAATTGAACCATCCGTGGTTTGTGACTGGGATGGTACATATTACGAACAGTAAGTCTCTGGACTTGCCGGAGCTCCCAGGTTGGTAAGAGTGGAGCATGAATCGGCATCTATCTTTCTTGGTTGATAATTTTACAAATGGTACAAATGGTAAAGTACAGGTGATATCATTTAAATTGTTAGTTTTCTACAAATGGTATGATTGGTAGGAAAACCTACAAGTGGTTGAAGAAGATTTACACTTATAAGTGGTAAAATCAAGGACATTAAGTTGTACTTGCATTTTCCTACAAGTGGTTAATCAAGGTCATTAGTTTGAACTTGATTCGGCCATACATTCATGTGATATTTGATGACAATGTGATGAATCAAACCCCAACTTTACAAGTGGTAAAATCAAACTAATTTTCCGGAAAACCCATTTGATTAAAACAAACTTAAGTGTTTTGAAATCAATGGGAAAATAGTTTGTTGAGAGTGGGAGTTCTGATTGTTTATGCCAAGTGGATGGCGAATTGAAGTGATTCGATATCAGTTGTCACTTTATTGTACAGTTTGGTTTCAAAATGTTCTTACTAAGTGGGTCAAGAGCTCGTTTATTTTCAAATTTCCTAAAATATGTTTGCATTTTAGGGGGAGTAATGTTTTTAGAAAATCCAAAAACATTTGAAAATTTGAAAAAGACAAAAACATGATAAAATTCAAAAATGAGTTTTGTGTCAAAGAAGAGGAAATGATAGTACATCAGTAGACTATCACAGCATGCTAAAGAAATGGAAAGTTATAATGTGATAAACGGTCTCACTGATGATGTGTCAGTAGGTTTTTGCACATTTAGTAGATTGTGACGAGATATAAACCTAAATTCAAACTTGCTTATACCGTGGGGAAACATCTCTCGGATATATCGGTAACCCCCGAAATCTTGTTTGAAAGGTCCCTCTTTCTGAAATACTAGGTCTTTATGCTCAGTGATATATGGGGTATTATTCCGGGACTTCTGCTGAATGGAAGTTCTGACCTAGTCCTCGAATAATACTTTCCGCATACTTGAAAAATAGCGCAACCCTCAGCAAAAATGATAAAGACAATAAAATTGCTAATCATTGTTGTTGTAAAAAAGATCCTCTAAAGGGGACACACCCAAAAGTTTGAGTCATGATCTCTCTGCTGAACGGTAGTTCTGACCTGAGCTCTCATGATTCTTCATAATTTATAACCCCTTACAGATATCATCTGTGGTATACTCACCTGTAAGAGTGAATATTGGGATCTGGATACGGGAGTATATTCTGAGGTGGGACACGCGATTAAATTTAAGTGCTTAAGACATTAATCCCGTATCTCGAAACAGTTGAAATTTGTGTGAAAATTTAAGTGGATAAGTATACTGACAATCTACGTGAATCGTTTAGAACTTAAAATGTTTAAAGCTTAACGGTGTTGGTGATTTGTCTCATAAACTGATATGATCCTCTTACACAAACCCACAAAAAATATTGTATTTAAATATTTCGTCTCTATATTTCATTACATTCAAAAATCCAAAAAGATTTTAGTGTGTTTTAGCATAAATTTTGTAAAATACAAAAAGATTTTCGACAACTGGTGTTGGAGAGCTGATTTTCAAAATTCCAAGTGCTAAACATGATGAACAGATGGTTTGGGAGAGTCTGTTATTTTGAAAATAAAAATGATATATCTTCAAGTGGTTCATCAAAAGGTTAACATTGAAAAATCATTCTTTGATTGTATAATTCCTGCAAGTGGTTCATTAGATGGTGAGATTGTTTTTACAAGTTATCATCAGAAAATTTATGTTTTGGGTAGAGAATTTGCAGGTGAGCCAGACTACGATCCTGAAGCAGATGATGCTGATGAACTTTAGGAATGCCAGCACATTGTTAGGGGGAGTCTGTTGATGTTGATTGGAAAGAAAAGCCCAAAGACTGATAGAGACTAAAGTTGCAAAGACTCGACACTTAAGACTCGTCAACATCTGAGGGGGAGTCTGTTAGTGCATACATCTATCGACTTCGTCTTGTATCGAGTCTTGTACTAGATATGTTAGATCAGGGCACGTTGTACGGGAAAATAGAGTTTTAGAGTTGATTTCCCACGAAATGTTGATTTCCCACGAAATGACAAAATGTTGATTTCCCATGAAATGAACATTGCACTTTCGTGGGGAATCAGGAACATTGCACTTTCGTGGGGAATCTGAAACTCTATAAATAGGCTAGTGATCATGTCATTTGGTGGGGAATCAGAATATTGTACCGAAGTGCTGCCGGTATTTCTCGTAACTGTAAACGTCATTCAATCAATAGAAACAACAGTTTAAAGTGTATTGCTTGCTGAATTGAACTCAGTTTCTTAGTTTTCGCCTCTAAAACTGAGATAAACTCTTCTGATCGACTCATTCGGGTCACAAACCGATCCTAGGGTTTCAACATATTGTATCTGAGGAACAGCGGTTTGGACATACTGTACTAGAACAGTGGTTGTAGGGTGTGCAAAGTGAGCATTGTTTTGCATGTGTGGAGTAGGGGTATAATGGACAGTGTTTTTAGGTCTAGGACTTAGATGTGTGACAATAGGACCACTTGTTTGGCTCCTACACTCTCTAGCAAAATGGCTTAGCCTATTACACTTGTAACACTTGATTTATCCAACCCAGCTTTCAACCCTCTATGCAACCCTGGAAATTTTCTGCCAGATCTTTTGTAAAATTTGTTAGTTCTAACACTTAGCAAAGCAAGTTGGTGCAAGATGTCCATTTCTTCCAAATCAGTGGGGTCAAAGTGTTGAAGATCATTTAACTCAAAAGATAAGTTTTCAGAATCTTGGGTTTCCCCATTTGCTGCAAAAGCATAATTAGGTAAGTAAGAATCAGAGTTAAATCCTCCACCAAATGTTATGTCAATGAAATGATCATAACCCTGATCCTTACTTCCACCAGAGGTTTCTTCTTGACCAAAAAGTGTTGTACTACCACAAGCATAGTCATCAGCAACTTTTCCTGACTCTTGTAGCTTCTTTTTCTGGTTAAGCTCTCTCTCATAAGTTAAGAGCCTACCATGAAGTTGAGTCAAACTCATCTCTTTGAAACCAACAGAGTTTCTTGTTACAAAGGCAACCCATTTATTTGGTAATGATCTTGGAAATCGGCTATTCAAGGTTGAATTAGGAAAATCAACATTTACCAGTTTTAATTCACTTATTAGACAACTAAACCTCTTAAATTGTTGAGTTAATGATTCTCCTTTAACGTGACAAAATATTTCATACTGTTGGTTTAGAACTTCTCGATTGTTTTCAATAACTTCCTCTGTACCACCGAACTGCTCTTTCAAAGCATCCCACAACTCCTTAGCACTATTGCAATGCAACAGGCCAGCATAGATATCATTCGGCAGAGCCGTTGAAAAATGATAAATGCTTTGGCATCTAGCTCGATTTTCTAAAAATCCTACTCGAAGTAGTTTTAAAGCTTCTTTGGTACTTGAACCTTGGGGTCTTCAGCACTCGGCACCATCGGAACATGTGGTCTGAAGATAACCGATTTCCAGTACCCTGTGTTCTGTTGAGCAAGTATGTGACCCATTAGACGTTGCCAGATATTATATTTCGATCTAACAAGCATCGGAGGTTTGTACAGAGTACCAGTGTTGTCTGGATCTTGTGAATCTTGTGAATTTTAAGACATTTTTTATTGTTTACAAACAGTGTATTTTTTTAAAATACTTTGAATGTAAATAAACTTTTACTTTGTTTTTCAATCCAACGAACAAACGATATCAGTAGTAGGAGCTGATCTTTTTATATAAATTGATTGTTTAGATCGAATTTGATTGACCAAGCTCTCATACCAATTGTTAGGATCTGAGTTTGATTGTTATGACAGTTAAGATGGAAACAATGAATGAAGATAAAACCAAGATGAAATATGCAGCGGAATAATTAACTTTTCAATCACAACAATGAAGATATTACTTTCATTATCATGCTTTTATAAAATTGCAATTACAATGTTTACGTATAAAAATTACAATGAAGAATTACAACTCCCCCTCAGCTTGATCACTCCTTGTTTGTTCGTATAAAAATGTTAAGAGGAAAGTGATGAATAGAGCAGTACATGCACTGTTCTATTTATAGTACACACGAAACATCTGAAGCATCTAGGCTGACGTCACCTAGACAGTGACATCTAACAACTTAACAAACTTTTAACATCTGCTAGAGCCTAAGCATTGTTACATTGACAATACATGAAAACTCTGTTTATCATCATTTGTTGAAGAATCCTCTGTTAGACTTTAACATATGTTGATCCACAATAGACCTTAGCTTCATCAGACATTGATCTCTTCAGCAATGGATGATCAGACCTTCGCTTTAACAGACTTTGTCTTCATCAGCAGAGGTTCTCTTTCGCAGACCTTTGGCTTCAACAGACTTTGTCTTCATCAGAGTTTCTCTTAGGCAGACCTTTGGCTTTAGCAGACTTTAGAGTAGCAGATGTTGAGTCTTTGCCATTGGGAGGAGCAAATCTTCAAAGCACTATTATTTGTGATCAGATGTTGTAGACTATTTTGGCTTTCCAATCATCTGTTCTTTTGTAGGGTCCACTAGATCCAACATCTTTTTATGTTATTTTTATTCTCTTTTGTCTGTACTGTTATACTTTGATACTGGTTGGTCGGGATATTATGGTTGGGGGTTTGGATGTTGAACTTTATCTGCTATATTATTATGTGTTTGTTTTGTTTGGTTTGTGTTGGTTATTGTTTAGGTTTGTGTGAGTTATAGCCGCTTTCGTTCGTGTGTGAGGGTTGAGGTATTGTTTGCTAAGCACGTTCGGTGTAGTGGGCATTTTTGGAATTGACTGGCACTTTGACAGTCTTGCAAAAATTACCAGCTAAGTCTTTTCCATAGTATTTTTGTATAATTATATATTTTTCTGCTTTTATTTTCGTTTGTTTATTGTTTTTGGAGACGTGTTTCCATTCTTGCATATGGGACAATGCAAATTTTAAGTGTGGGGATGGGACACTTGAATCGTAGTGTTAGTTTAGTTAGTTGAGTCAGGTTTGAGTCTTAAAAATTGAAAAATTGAAAAAAAAATATAAAACCCAAAAATCCAAAAAAAAAATTAAAAAATCAGAAAAGTCTCTTGTTTTAGAAGTTTGCAAATAAAGACAGAGAGTGATAGAAAAGTTGGGTATGTTCGGGTTTCAAATAATTATAATATGAGTTAATAAGTTAAACCTGTGTCTAGCTTGGGATGTGTGAGTAGGCCCGATCTGGTTTCTAGGTTCTTTTGATATTAATATACCTAAATTGTTAGTTTACTAGTGGGTGCTCATCTAGGAGAGTAGGAAGCCGAAACCGCCAACAGTAGTTTAAGGAATGTCGTTGTAAGCTAAAATTGTTAAACTTTTCTCTGAAAGAAAAAATATAAAAATTGAGCTAGATTGGGGATGGTGACTCCGATTTAGATTGCCTCTAGGTTAAGTTAAAAGAAAAAATGCAAAATTACTGATGCTCATGTTGTCGCTCTCGGGGATGGTGACTCTGGTTGAGACAGCTTCTGGGTTAGGTATGCAAACTCTAGTGCTCAAAAGAAAAGGAAAGAAAAAAAGAGAGAGAAAATTTGATGTTAAATTCTTTTGAATTTGGTATAAAACGGTAAGGAAAGGGTTAAGTGATTCGTTCCTTTTGTTTCATGGGATTGAGGCGGGATTAGGTAAAACTGCGGCTTTTAGTGTGAGACCCTAGGTAGATTGACTAAACTTGAACATAAAATGCATAATAAGGGCTTGGAAGCGGGTTTCGGTTTAAGTGGACACATATACTTGCAATCACAGTTAATACGAGTTTTAACATTAATAAGTAATCTAGATTTTGAACCCAAATACTTTTATCTGATTATGATTCCGTTTGCACAATTCTTTTTCAAGGACGAAACAATGTTAAGTGTGGGGATATTTGACGTATTGTAAAATACATATATAATTCCTGTATAGTTTGTGCGTTTTTCGTTAGAATTAGTTTTGGTTTTAGTTAGAATTTACATATTTTTTATCCGTTTGTGTTTTGCAGGTCTTGGTTGAAAAGAGCTAAAATCTGAGAAAACCAAGTACCGGAATGTGAACGGAAGCTTGAAACTTGAAACGGCAAGAAAAATAAAGCTTTTAAGGTTTTCATGAGCCGCGAGACTATAGGAGGAGTTTATCGCGGGTCGCCAAAGGCTGCTTTTGAACCGTTGACCAATTTTGAAGCGCCGTGGGGCGCGAGGATCTCTGCTTAATCCATCGCGGTCCGTGAAAGGGTTATATATGAGTGGAAGTCGTGAATTTAGGGTTTTAGGCCTTTAAACAAGTATAAATATAATGTTTTTACATCAATCTCAACCCTAGACGACTTTGGATGAATTTGAGCAACTATGATCACTGGTTTAGCATGGTTTTGAAGGCAATTAAGCGTAGGAGTCGTTTGGTAAGAGTTGGAAGCTTAAAGATCGAAGATTTACGGGTTTTATCTTCCCGATTCATCTTGTTTCTTATTTTTCTCTTCTACTATGATGGATTCTCTATTTAAGACCATTGTTTTACTGGTTATAATCATGTTTCTTGGCTAAACACATTCAGCTACTTAGGTTGTGATGAACGATTGATTAAAGTTTGGATTTTTATTAGATGTTAATATGTTTATGGATTTATGTTGAAAACTAAAGAACTTTGGTACTATGATTTGATGTGTATGCATATCTTTGCATGTCTTATTGATTGATTATTTGTTTCACATAGATTATGATGAATGTCTTTCACATAATGAGTTTATGTTGATTATCGGGTCCTTTGGGGTTTTGGGTAATCTTATGGTGAATTAGCCAATAAACATAGAAACAATTTTCAAGATTTAATTCAGTTTAGATATTCTACTAATTCTGGGCACTGTAAGGTGCTAGGTTATTAATAGGTCTAGAATGGTAAATGTAGGATCGAGAATCGATCTAAACGAGTCTATCAGAAGAGTTCTAATCTATATCAAAGGCGGAATTCAATGATATAGAATTGATTACAGCTGGATTCACTCTTTAACTGTCTTGTATATTGATATAACACTGTTACAGATCAAATGACACGTCGGCAGCACTTCGGTACCGGAATCAGGAACTCTTCAAATGAAATAGCATCTCACCTATTTATAGACGAGGCATTTCGCACGGAATGAGTATTGCCATTTCGTACAAAATGGACAAAGTCCATTTCATGCGAAATGGATTCTTCCATTTCATGCGGAATGGTCCAACCACACTAAAACCCTATTCTCCTAGTACAACGTACCCTGATCTAACATTCCTATTTTATAAGACATTATACAAGACGAAGTCGACAGACATATGCACTAACAGACTCCCCCTTGGATGTCGACGAGTCTTCAGTACAAATCTTCAGTATGTCAAGTCTTCAGCCTTTATAAGTCTTCTCGAATCTAAATCTGACTCTATCTTCTCTTGATCAGATCTCTTGATTCCTTAAGTTCTTCAGTATCAGCAATTTGAAAGAACATCAAGATTCGAATCTGGCTCTAAGCAGCTTCAGACTCCCCTTTACTAGCAGACTCCCCCTTAAGCTGTTCCGGGATCGCAATCTGACTTAGCATTTCTACAGGTTCAGGTCGTCTCCTGGCTCTTCGTAGCAACAGGATCAAGATCCTGGCTTAAATCTACACATCTTTAGAAGTCGAATTCTGTCTGCTTCTGCTTGCAAAAACCCTACCCATAAATAAATTTCACAAATTTAAAATTTGAAAAATTTATTCTCTGCTTACCACTTATCAAAACAATCTCTAACCATCACATGTAAATATTATCTAAAAAGATTTAACATTTATAAACTTTGATGACAACTTGTAAGAATAACATTCATTTTTGACATTTTCAATTCAAAAACACATTTTTTTTTCAACTCTCCCAAACCATTTGTTCATCATGTTTAGCACTAGAAATTTTGAAAATTAACTTTCCAACATCAGTTGTCGAAAAAAAATTGTATTTTTTTTTAAATTATGCTAAAACACTCCGAAATTTTTTTTGGATTTTAATTTTAATGAAAAGCATTAAAGAAGTATTTACAAACAATATTTTTGTGAGTTTGCGTAAGAGGATCATATCAGTTTATTGAGACAAATCACCAACACCGTTA
>JARYGA010035733.1:0-17154 GCA_030545235.1 Helianthus tuberosus | reverse complement strand
CACTCTTTCTCTCTACTTGCAAACAATCACTACACACTCACACTTGTACTAGAATTACATTGTAACACTTAGTTGATCCGCATCATATCCTGCACTTTATCCTGATATTTGAAGTAATAGAAGAACAAGGCAGCTGCGATTGTCAACTCCCGAGGTTTTATCCTGGCGATCTAGATTGATCAAGGGCTTTCCTCGTACATCCTATGTCACCCTTTACATTTTCGCTCATTGTTTGATCATAGATACAGCTCTATATCCTGAGCCGTATCCTGAAACTGTTTTTGCAAACAACTTAACTAGCATATTTTCAACGCATGTTTTTAGCACACTACCTCACTTAACTAATTTGATCACTTAATTGCTTCGGTAATTTTTGACCAAAACAATTTGGCGCCCACCGTGGGGCAAGTGGTGCTATTTCTACCAAAAGTTCTTGCGAAATCGTTACTTGGTTTTCTATTTTCAAAACTTTTTGCTACATTATTTTCAATGGCCTCGAGATCAAACATGAGCTCTTCCACCATGTCTGCTACCGCCTCTGCAACAATTGGTTCGGTGCTTCCACCACCTCCTCCGAGATCGCAAACCTCTTCTCAAGGAACTGAAATTCATGTGGCTCGGGATGTTGTCCCTGCTCGCAATATTCAGGGATCCGGTCCTGTTTTGGCCTCTAATGAAGAAATTCTAAATTTGTTTTGTAGTGTACAGGAACAGATGACGCAGCAGCAGGAGACCAACCAGATGCTGATGAGAGAGATACAACTCTTGAAATCCAGCTCAAGTAGGCCCGCTGAGGATACTATCACTCCCTTGCAACCCAGAGCTTTGAACTTCAGTTCTGCAGTATATGCTAAGGATAGTAGGGGGAATATTGTGCCTAGCCATTTCCAGAATCATACTCCTGAGATACCCTCTTCAGTCAGGGTATCAACTGTGAGAAGCACAGGATATGCTTCAGGATATGACCAGAATCCTCAGACTGGCAATGTATCTAATAATATTAATACTTTTGCTACTAACGGTGTTGGATCTTTGCAGGATGCAGGTATGACATCAGCACTTTCCAGGGAGCTTCGGAAATTGAAGGATATGATATCCAGTGTACCTGGGGTGGTCCAACCAATTCCAGAAGTATCCCAAGACAGCCATAGGATATCCCGGTTTGCACATCCTATTTGTGATGCTGAAATACCAAAAAGATTTCAGACCCCCAACATGAAGCTCTATGACGGAACCACAGATCCTGAGGAGCATATTGCCCAGTATAGGGAAAGGATGGAAATCAACCCTTTTCCTCCGGATCTCAAGGAAGCATGCCTGTGCAAGGGTTTTGGTTCTACCTTAACAGGATCAGCCTTAAAATGGCTCTTAAATGTTCCTCCTCACTCAATTACATTGTTTGCTCATTTAGTGAATTTATTTAATAGTCAATTTTCTTGCATTCGAAGTTTTGAGAAACTAACCAGTGATCTTTATAGGATAACTCAAGGACCTCAAGAATCCTTGAGGGATTATGTGAACAAATTTAGGCGAGAATCCTTAGATATCCTGCATCTTTATGTTGCAACAGATGTGCAGGCTTTCAAGATGGGATTGCAAAAAGACTCTCAATTTTACCAGGATCTTGTAATGAATCCCTGCATGAATCTAGACGAAGCTCGTAACAGGGCTTTGAGATATATTCGGCTGGAGGATGACAAAAAGATGCAAGAGAGGATGAATTCATCTGCAACCTATGAGTCAGCCAACAGGAAATCAGAATCCTCGTATAAACCATATCACTCTAAACCATATGGCAGAAATGACAGCAAAAAAGTGAATGATGTTGAAGATGAGGATCCTGAGGAGTATCCTGAGTTGTCTGAATATTGTTTCTCTGTTAATATACCTGAACTAATGTATGCTATGCAGGGTTTAGGAGACAAAGCAAGATGGCCTCGGAAAAATAAACAAAAAGCTGATTGGAAGGATAAATCTAAATGGTGTGC
The DNA here is from genome assembly GCA_030545235.1 of Helianthus tuberosus. Lineage (NCBI taxonomy): Eukaryota > Viridiplantae > Streptophyta > Magnoliopsida > Asterales > Asteraceae > Helianthus > Helianthus tuberosus. Next base: position 15,166 of record JARYGA010035733.1, on the reverse strand, counting down.
CTTCCATGAGGATTTCGGACATGTTACTATGGATTGCATCGCTTTGAGGAAAGAAATAAGCTATCTCTTAAGCAAGGGATATCTGAAGGACCTCTTGGGAAGAAAGAAGAATAAAGGTCAGGATCCTAAGAAGGATCCTAAGCTAGCAGCATCACCTCCTGCGGATGCAAAAATAATTAACTTTATTTCAGGAGGATCCGACATTTGCGGGATGTCATACTCTGCGGCGAAAAGGCACGCGAAGGAAGCCAAGGCAGAAAGGGGAGATAAGCCAACTAGGATGTCAACACTCACAACTGATAAAATGATCACGTTCGACAGCGATGACAGGGATACTGTCCAGGATCCTCACCTTGATGCTTTGGTAATAACATTATATGTTGCTAACCATTTCGTGCGTAGGATACTGGTGGATAATGGCAGCTCCGTCAACATAATTCAACTAGAGACATTGAAGAGGATGAATGTATCCCCAATGGATATTACTTCGAAATCCACTGTGCTTGTCGGTTTTAGTGGAAAAGCCAGGAATACCGTAGGGGAGATAAAGTTGCCAGTATATGTTGAAGGGGTCAACTCAATGCAGCGCTTTTGTGTCATGGACTCCCTGTCCTGCTATAATATTATATTAGGTAGGCCTTGGATCCATGATATGAAAGCTGTGCCGTCAACCAATCATCAATGCATCAAGATACCTACCCCTTGGGGAGTAGTAAAGGTGGAAAGTGATCAACAGGAAGCAAAAGAGTGTTATTCTTCTTCGATGAAGCCCTCAACAAAGCCTAGTGCAGCATAGCAATTAAAGATGTGAGGCCAGGATATCATGGAGGCTTCGGAACAGGATGTGAAGAAAATTATCCTGGATCTGGATAATCCGGATATCTCGGTGCTCGTAGGAAGCAATATCCCTCAGGATATTGAAAACGAATAACTCACAAGCTCGGAATTGATAGGTCCTTCAAGCCTGTCCAACAGAAACGAAGGAAATTTGCTCCAGAACGAAACACAATCATTCAGGAAGAAGTTGAAAGACTGTTGAGAAGCAGGATGATTAGGGAAGTGAAGTTTCCTAAATGGCTGGCAAATGTAGTTGTCGTACAAAAGAAAAACGGGAAATGGAGAGTCTGTGTAGATTACACAGACTTGAACAAAGCTTGTCCCAAAGACCCATTTCCTCTGCCTCACATTGATTCAATGGTGGATGCTACTGCTGGCCACGAGATGTTAACCTTCATGGATGCCTCTTTAGGATTCCAACAGATCCAAATGGAGCCCTCGGACCAGGAGGATACTGCTTTCATGACACCGCATGTATTTATTGTTATACTGCTATGCCTTTTGGTTTACAAAATGCAGGTGCAACATACCAAAGGTTGGTGAACATGATGTTCAAAGACAAGCTGGGGGACACCATGGAGGTGTACATTGATGACATGGTAGGAAAATCTAAGAAGGCTGAGGATCACCTCCAGGATATTAAGGGAGCATTTGATATCCTGGACCCATACAACATGAAGCTAAATCCTGCCAAATGCCATTTTGGAGTGGGGGCAGGAAAGTTCCTAGGATACATGGTAACGAAAAGGGGGATAGAAGCAAGCCCGGAACAGATTAAAGCTATCTTGGATATCAAGTCACCTTCAAATATGAAGGATGCTCAAAGATTAACAGGGCGAGTGGCAGCATTAAATAGGTTTATCTCAAGATCCTCGGAAAAATGCAAGGAATTTTATGATATCCTGAAGAAGAATAAGAAGTTTGAATGGGGAGTGAAACATGAAACAGCCTTGCAGGATTTGAAGTAGTATCTTTCAACTGCACCCCTATTGATGAAGCCTGAAAATGGTGAACCATTATCCCTATACCTCGCAGTATCGGGGAATGATGTAAGTGCTGTCCTTGTAAAGGATCATGAAGGTCAGCAATATCCTATCTATTATGTTAGCAAAAGTTTATTAGATGCTGAAACTAGATATTCACACTTAGAGAAATTGATATTAGCCCTAGTAATGGCGTCAACAAAACTTAGACATTATTTTGAAACACATAGGATTCATGTTAAAACTAACTATCCTGTTAAAAATGTGCTTAGGAAACCCGAGATGTCAAGTAGGATGGCTAAGTGGTCAGTGAAATTAAGTGCCTTTGATCTAGTATATGAGCCTAGAAATGCCATAAAGTCTCAGGCTTTAGCTGACTTTGTGGCTGATTTCAGTAGTGATATTCAAAATGAAGTAGACCTAGAAGTACAACAGCTAGGAGAGAACTTAGAATCCTGGACATTATATACTGATGGAGCATCTAATGTCAGAGGTGTAGGTTTTGGTATACTACTAAAATCGCCACAGGGGGACATATTACCCCAGGCTATCAGATGTGAATTTCCTGCCACTAATAATGAAGCAGAATATGAAGCATTAATTGCAGGATTAGAATCGGCTAAGAGTATGAATATCAAGAGTTTGCAAGTATATGTTGATTCTTTGTTAATTACTAATCATTTTAATGGATCCTATGCAGTTAAAGGTGAGAAGTTAATCGAGTATCTCGAAATTCTCAAAAAATTAGTAGGATATTTCGATATTTTTACACTTGAACAGGTACCAAGAGAGGATAATGCTGAAGCTGATGCCTTGGCAAATCTGGGATCATAAGTCAGGATACCGGAAGGGACCCGAATACCAATATTACATATCCTGTATCCTGCGACGGATCCTCAGGATAAGGAAGTAGTAAGTGTTCAGAATCCTGATGATGAGTATCCTGAAGAGGATCCTAAGTCCTGGATGGCTCCAATCATGAGATATCTCAAGGAAGGATACATCCCAAAGGATGAGAATCCTAAGGCCTTTAGAATGAAGGTATCATGATTCACTATTATAAATAATGTTTTGTATAATAAATCTCTTGCAGGACCATATCTGAGGTGCTTGGAGGATCCCGAAACCAAAGAAGTGCTTCAGGATATACACGAAGGGGATTGTGGTAACCATACTGGGGGCAGGTCGTTATTCTCAAAGGTATTAAGGACAGGATATTATTGGCCGACGATGAGAAAAGATGCTACAGAATACGCTCGAAGATGTGATGCATGTCAAAGACACAGTAATATATTACATCAGCCGGCTGAGCCACTTTATCCTATAGCTTCCCCTTGGCCATTCATGAAGTGGGGAATGGATATAGTAGGAAAATTGCCAAAGGCTCCAGGAGGAAAGGTCTTCATGTTGGCAGTGACTGATTATTTCTCTAAGTGGGTCGAAGCTGAAGCATTTGTTCAAGTTAGAGAACAAGAAGTGGTATCCTTTATAAAAAGGAATATCTTGACTGTTGGTGCAGGCGTCTGTCAATTTCGTCTTGTATCGAGTCTTGTAGAAGAATAGATTTTTCAGTGCACGGAAATCGAGAAAATAGGTTAACAGGCAAGTTCAAACGAAATTACAAAGTGTAATTTAGCTTGAAATCATCCAATGATTTCAAACGAAATCACCATGTTAATTCCGTTTGAAACTGTAATTCCATATGAAATGATTTCATTTGAGCATGTTCAAACGGAATTAGCCTGTCTATAAATAGGAGTCGTGTGATTTCGTTTGAAGTAGTTGTGTATGTGTGTTTCCAGAGCCGAAGTGCTGCCGAAGTGTCATTTTGCTGTAAAACTGTGTCAAATTAATCAGAAAGACAGTTTAAGTGAATATCTAGCTGAATCGAACTCGATATGTCTGTTTTCGCCTTTCATATTGAGTAGAACGCCTCTGAACGACTCGTTTCGGTCGGCAAACCGATCCTACAAGTGGTATCAGAGCTCAGGAGGAGGAGTTCTGTTATTTTCAGCCTGATTGCTTCAGATTTTCTAACTTCTACACCTTCTTTTCAAAATTGAACAAGTTTTCACGGTTAAAATGGTTTGAATTTCACACAATATAAGCAAAACAGTGTTTTAACAAAGCCTTGAGAGAATTAGACCTTAATTCAATCTAAAACTGATAGAATTTGTAATTTCGCTTGAAAATCAGATCGAAATGATGATGTCAGCATAATTCCGTTTGAAATTTTCATACGAAATCAGTGATTCTGCTTCAAATAGGTATTCCGTTTGAAAGGTTCAAACAAAATCAGTAATTCCGCATCAAATCGTGATTCCGGTTGAGTTGGTATTCCATTTGAAACTGGTTTGTTGGTAATTTCGCTTCAACAAGTGTTTCCGTTTGTAGTGGGTATTTCGTTTGAAGAGTGTATTCCGTGTAAGATTGCTATTTCGCTTGAAAGTGTCTGATTTTGAAACTTGTTTCCGAATCATGGAAGAAGAATTCTACAACGCATTTGCCACATCCCCGACCACTCCAATTGCCATTGCTCAAAGCATGAACATGGAAAATGAGACCGGAACTTTACAAAAACCCCCGAAGCTTATGGGCATTGAAGAGTATTAAGGATGGAAAGATCGTTTTGAGAATTGGGTTCAGGCAACTCACTTGAGATCTTGGGAATGTATCGAGAAAAAGTATGTTAGACCACGTACTGAGTTGGGAGTTATCAAAGCAATTTCTGAACTAAATGACAAATAATGTTGGTGCATATGTCTGTTGACTTCGTCTTATATCAAGTCTCGGTTTCGTTGCGAATCTGAACAAGAACTGAACAAGAATTATGTCATCATTCTTGATGATGACATCATAACAAGTGACATCACACATACAAATATCACGTTCAAACCAAGAAAGTTTGCATGGAAAGTAATTTTATGGTGTTTGCATGTATTTTGTGGTGTTTGCATGTGGTTCCGTTTGAAGAGTGGCCTGTCACTTTCAAACGGAAGGGTTAAGTAGGTGACCGTTTGAACTGGGTCATGGCAGTTTCAAACGGAAGGGTGTTTGCCTATAAATAGGCTTGTGTGTTTCTCATTTCAAACGGATCGGTTGTTTGTGTAATGTTACTCTGCCGGATTTTCAAGTGATTAATGAATGAGAAACAAGTATTAAAGTGACATTCTTCTGTTTTCTACTCCATTCTATCTGATTCTAAGCTGTTTAAGTGTTTCCGCCACTTAAATAGTGTGTATTAACTCAAATTGACTCATTTGATCGGTCAAATCGATCCTACAATTGGTATCAGAGCAAGTTGTGAGTAAATACACCTGAATCAGTTGGTTTTTCTACACAAAATTTGATTTCTGAACTTTTGGCCGGACAAAATGGACTGATTTTTGGACATTGTGTGTAAAACTGATTTTTAACAAACCCTTGAGAATATCAGACCTAAACTCAAAGTAAAACTGGTAAAAATGGCTTAAAAACTGCAGTCCGTTTGAACGAAGACTGGTTGTCCGTTTGAAAACTGACCCCTACGTTTGAAATTGGCCTGGTTGTCCGTTTGAAAACTGACATTTTGTTTGAAATTGGCACAACTTCCGTTTGAACAGCACCATTTCGTTTGAAGAATATACCTTCCTTTTGAGGATGTGTTCTGTTTGAGGGTGTGTTCCATTTGAGGGTGTGATCACATTTGAAAGTGAATTGTCACACCCCCAAAATCCACACGCGGAGTACCACCGCTTGGAGGCGTGACATGACCAGGATCAAGCCACCAATCATATTGAACATAAGTATATAGTAAAAGTCATTCATCAATACGATAGGTGTTTCCAAAACCAAATATAAACAAGTATGAAGCGGAAGCAATAATGTAAAACCCAGCATTTGTTTAAGTACAAAATGTCATAATGTTTTACAACACAATCACGATCCATGTCCACAACGACCGTGCCTCCCGTGCAAGCTCCAAAGATACCTAAAGTCCTGCAAGGCATGTAACAGAGAGTCAACAACTAGTTGAGCAAGTTCACAGTAAGTAGGTTCGTAAATACAAGTTCGTTTCGTAACGTGCGGCTATACTGGGCCAATAGTATGTTCTATTAGTGGGGGCTTCCCATCATTGCATATACACTAGACTATTCGCAACCATAAGTGCTCTTCTTACCGAGAACAGTAGTACATACAAAGTTTACGTAGGTTTTACGTAAGTGTCCTTCACAACCGAGGACAGGGGTACGCGAGGGTTTACGTAGGTTTTACGTAAGTGCCTGACACAACCCGAGGCAGTAATGAGTATAAGTTTACGTAGGGTTTACGTAAGTGTCCTTCACAACCGAGGACAGTGATGTGTACAAGTATACGTAGGTTTTACGTATGTGTCCTGCGCATCCGAGGACGATGGTAGATAGTCTAGTAACATTGTAAGTACAAATCCATTCCTTCAATCCCATTCCCAACCCCGGGAATCCCATGCCTTGGTAAGAGTGTGAACTCACCTTGTTTGCTCGGTATGCTAAGTTAAGCGCTCACAATTAATCAGTCAAGTCCTATAGTGCACGTATATTAAATCAGTTCACGTTCGTAATATTACACATGTAACTATCATCACAGAAAATATCACAAAGCGTGCTTGGCAGTTTGCATTCTTGTATCATGTAAACAGTTAATTCCATTCATGCCAATTTATCTTACCCATATTAGCTTTCACAGTTAATATACTTAACAAATATAACATTTTACTATAGTTTTATCAACTAACAGGATTATTTACTTAACCTAGTGTCATACATGAGTCTAATAAAATTAATAAGGTTAACTGAGTTAATAATCTTAACTCAATTAGTTGGTTAAATATAGTTACTTACCTAATAGTGTAACTTAACAAAGTTAATCAACTTAATATATTTAACCAGTTTACAAGTGGACCTGAAACATGTTGAGCCGAAAACCCCTTGGCCGAAATCCCTTTATATTCGAAAACCCTTGTGGGCCGAAAACCCTTTGGGCCGGAACTGTTTGGGCCGAAATCACTTTATGTGATTTCGTCCAGTTTATTATTGTGGGGGTGTTTTCGTGAGCATGTGTGTGACGAAATCACTAAGGTGCCGAAATCCCTTAGTGATTTCGTTGGTTTCTTCATCATCTTCAACACTTACAGTTACAAAAACCCAGCAACAAATAATCGATTAACAGTTACATGCTCTGTTATAATTGAAATCATTCCATCAAATTATGATATGTAACATTTAAACTACCAAATCATTGTGAAATCTAGAACATAATTCCATCAGTTTATCCTTCATAACATATACCCACTGTTGATCCAAACATCCAATATTCAGACAGTTCATAGATAATAATTATCTAACAATCACACAATGATCAATCACATAATCACATATAAAAATGTATACATACATCATGATTAAACATCCAAAAATCATACGATATGCAACTAAAACAACTGAATCATGAAATCACTAACCAAGGATTAAACAGAGGTTTGCTTCAAGTGAGGAATTCTCTTAGTGGGTTTCAGAGATAGAGAGAGAAACAATATGATTAGATAAGGTTTGGTAAGTAAGAAACTTCTCCGAGAAGATTGGTTTATAAAATGATTATATAAAAATATCTCAATACTGGGCCAAGGCCCATCTCTGTTTTCGCCAAACATAGCTGGACGAAAACACTAAAGTGTTTTCATCACTTGGGTGATTTCATGGGTGCTTGTTCTCAGTAAGTTCCATCTTTATTAACATGTTAACTAATACAAAACCTTGTTAACATACACTCACATATAATAAATATTATGGATCCCTATTATAAAATATCAATCAAAATACGATATAACGTATTACAAAGGTAAGCGTTGTGAAACAACGAGTCGAGTAACAAACGACATAACATAAAAATAAAAAAAAATTTTACGTGCACTAAATGCGAAGATGGAAATCTTGGAATCTCGAGTTGTCACATTATCCCCAACTTGAAGGAAATTTCGTCCCGAAATTTAGCATGCGGTTACTGAGGAAGCTAGGTAAGTTATCGTTTACAGGTTCTCCTGGGGTGTCACATCATCCCCCCGTTGATTTGGAATTTCTTCCCGAAATTCTGTAGTAGCTTCAGCCTCAGTAGTAGTTGCATTGTTTTCGAACAACTGGGGATATTTGAGTTCCATTTGGTCTTCGCGTTCCCAGGTATACTCTGGGCCACGACGGGAGTTCCAACGAACTCGAACAAGAGGTATTCTGGTGTTCTTGAGGACCTTAACATCCCGGTCCGTGATTTCAACTGGTTCTTTGACGAAATGCAACCGTTCGTCGATACTGAGCTCCTTCAGAGGAACTATGTGGGTCTCATCTGACAGCCACTTCTTCAGATTCGACACGTGAAAGACGTTGTGAACTGCACTGAGTTCAGCTGGTAAGTTCAGTCTGTAGGCCACTTTGCCTATTTTCTCAATGACTTCAAATGGTCCAACGTATCGTGGATTGAGTTTGCCCCTTTTGCCAAAACGAACAACACCCTTCCAGGGTGAAACTTTGAGTAGCGCTCGATCCCCAACCTGGAACTCGAGTAATTTCCTGTCTTTATCGGCGTATACTTTCTGACGGTCACGAGCTGCCGCCATGCGTTGTCGTATTTGGGCAATCTTCTCAGTAGTATCAACTACCATTTCTGGACCAGTGATCTGACTGTCACCCACCTCTGCCCAACAAAGAGGTGATCGGCATTTACGTCCGTACAATGCCTCAAACGGAGCAGCTTTGATGCTGGTGTGGTAACTGTTGTTGTACGAAAATTCCACAAGTGGCAGATGTTTTTCCCAGCCCTTGCCAAAGTCAATTACGCACGCCCGAAGCATGTCTTCTAGAGTTTGAATAGTGCGCTCAGACTGCCCGTCTGTCTGAGGATGATAAGCTGTGCTCATGTCTAAACGAGAGCCAAAAGATTTGTGCATTGCTTGCCACAGTTCTGAAGTAAAACGTGCGTCACGATCAGAGATAATAGAGGTGGGCAGCCCGTGCCTCGAGACAACTTCCTTAAGGTATACGTCTGCTAGAGTGGAGAACTTATCCGTTTCCTTGATAGCCAAGAAGTGAGCAGACTTTGTGAGTCGATCCACGATCACCCAAATAGTATCATTTCCGCGCTGAGATCTAGGTAGGCCAGTAACAAAATCCATGGAAATCTGTTCCCATTTCCATTGTGGTATCTCAGGTTGTTGGAGTGGGCCTGAGGGTTTCTGATATTCCGCTTTGACTCTCGCACAAGTCAAACACTTGCTAACATAAGTTGCTATGTGGGCCTTCATGCTAGGCCACCAATATGTAGTTCTGAGGTCGTGGTACATGTGACAACTCGAAATTTAGAACCTTTCGTTGTACGTTTGAACACTAAATGACTAACTAATTTGATGATTTAATGAATGATAAGTGAACCTTTATATGATTTTGTGTTATGTTACATGTATGCTTGTGTGTATGTATTCGAGTATGTATATGAGCCGAAAGCCATGAACCCGACTCGAGACCATGTGGTCTCGAGTGAACTAGTGTGACATATGGGCCGGTTGGGCCGTGCACCTCATCCGAGTCCATTAGGGTGCACTATTTAGGACTAGTATATAATCCTCATGTTAGCCATACTTGTCATTTTTGGACAACACTCCTACTCTCCTCTACACACACCTCATCATACTTCTCCTCCTTCTTCTCGGATCCAACCAACCGACCACAAAAGGATTCTCGGATTTTGCTTGTTCACGCCAAACAAAGCTTCATCCTTCACCACTATTCCTCTAACCGGTTAGTGATTCTCATTGTGTGTGTTTAGATTTCGGTTGTTGTTGATGATGATGATGTGATATTTTGTTGATGATGATGATGTGATATTTTGTTGATGATGATGTATCTTGTGTGACTTGGTAATATGTTGGTTGTTAGATTTTTACATGATGATGTTAATAAACTATCATACCTAGATTTCCGGATTGATTGCATGATGAGTTAATGATGTTTGTGATTTAATGTGATTTAAACCATAAATGGTTGGTGTTCATGAAATCGGTGTGTATAATGCTCATATTATTCGGATTTGTTGTTGGAATGCTCGATTGTTATTCATGTTATGAAATCGGATTGCATGCTCTTAGGTTACAAATCAAAATGCTTGTTAAATGGCTGCACTTATGTGGAAATCGGATTAGTTGTTTGAATATTTCGGATTGTCGTTTCAAGTTATGATATGATGAACTACTTGGATATTGATGAACATGATGAATGTGTGAAGAACAACTTGAATATCATATGAGCATGCTTGAATATTTGAAATCTGATATGTTTGATCCAAATTAGTAAATTACTAGACAAACAAACATGTTTAAGTGGGTAGTACAAACCATTTTCTGAAATCAAATTCTCATTGGATAGTACACTGTTCCGGACCAGCAGTTGTCCAACCGAAACCATTAGTTGCGACTCGAAACCACTGCTTGATGAGTCGAAATCCCCGGTTGTGACATCAGTTGCGAGTCGCAAACACCTAGTTGCGACTCGAAACCACACATGATCAGCACACCAACCTTGTGACTCGAAACCACGGTTGCGAGTTCAGTTGCGACTCGTAACCAAACCAACACGAACCGAAACCATGATTGCGACTCAGGTTGCGAGTCGCAAACGCCTAGTTGCGACTCGAGACTCTACACCGATACACGCTGTTTGGGCTTGCAATTCACTTTCGGACTTAATTGTTTGGGCCGGACTCTTGGGCCTAATGCACAGACCTATTATGTTACTGTTGAACGTGAATGTTGAACTGCCTTAGATGATACTTGAATGCAATGTGCTAGAAACATCCGTGTGCTACTTGGTTACGAACCTGACTTGTATGATACAACTATGATAGGACGTGAGTAGCCACAACATTGCTTGTTTGACTTTTCTGTGTTTCTACCGAGCAAACCAAGGTGAGTTCACACCCTCTACAAAGCATGGGATTCCCAGGGGTCGGGAATTGGGGTTAAGGAACATGGGTTCCTCGTCCTCCTTGGGTAGGACAGCAAAGGTTCAGGAATGTAATTCGTCGTCCTCACGGACAGATAACTCGTACTAGACCAAAACTCTATCACGAAGTCCCTCATTTTTATATCGACTTAATCGCCGGGCCAATGGCGAGCGGGTCATTAGTTAGATAGCGCTATTTAGGTCTGACAAACCTCACACCGTGCCGAAGAGGACGGGCGTGAACTAATGGATCTGGGGCACGTCAATGATGATAGACATTGACAGTTTCAGGGCACATAAACATGACTACAGTCAGCAGTCGATATGGTAACGAGTCTAGTGTATACATGGGGTAGCCCCCACGGCCGAAATGCCAGATAACTAACATGGGGTAGCCCCCACGGCTGGATAGCCAGAGTAACCGGGAATAAACAAGACACGTTTTTAAACTATGGGGTAGCCCCCACGGCAGGATGCCAGATAAGGGAAACTGTTTTCGAAACAACTTAAAACGAACACCCAACCGTGAACTCACTCAACTTGTTGTTGACTAGTTACTACATGCTTTGCAGGTCCTTAGGTTCTTAGCTGGAGCTTGCATGGAGGAGGAGGATCGTTGTGGGACATGGACGACTGTGTGCCATGTTAAACTTTGAAACAATTAAACTTATGTTTTGATTTAAGACTTATGCTTCCGCTTGCAACTTGACTATGTTTTGTTTGAACACCAATTGTATTGGTTAGATTTTATAACTACTTATATGCTTGTTCATTATGATTGGTGGCTGGATCCTGGTCAGTCACGCCTCCAAGCGGTAGTACTCCGCAGGTGGATTTTGGGGGTGTGACAGTACATCTTATCCGAACCAGGATGTACTGAGTAGCGAGACTTATGAGCTTCATCCATTACAAGCTCGCGTAAATTACCATAGAGTGGGACCCAGATGCGTCCTATTACATAGTAGGCGCCGTCTGCCCTTTGTTCTAACCGTTGCCTTGAGCCGCGTAGGGCTTCAGCTCTGACGTTTTCTGGTTTCAATGCTTCTACCTGAGCATCTCGTATCTGTGAAGGAAGACTAGACTGAATAGTGAGTTGCAACGCTCGTACACGCCTAGGTGTAGTATCCTTTCGACTGAGGGCGTCGGCCACCACATTGGCTTTGCCCGGATGGTACTTTATAGCACATTCGTAATCGTTCAGTAACTCGACCCATCGACGTTGTCGCATGTTCAATTCTTTCTGCTTGAAGATATGCTCAAGACTCCTGTGATCGGTGTAGATGGTGCACTTGGTGCCATACAGATAATGTCACCATATCTTGAGCGCAAAAACAACAGCTCCAAGCTCTAAATCGTGTGTAGTGTAATTCTGTTCGTGAATCTTAAGTTGGCGTGAAGCATAAGCAATAACTTTATCCCGTTGCATCAACACACATCCAAGACCTTGGATAGATGCGTCGCAGTAGACTACAAAATCGTCCGTGCCTTCAGGCAATGAGAGGATAGGTGCGCTACAGAGTCTATCCTTTAAGTACTGAAACGCTGTTTCCTGTGTATCACTCCAACGGTAAGCAACACCCTTCTGTGTCAGTAATGTAAGCGGCTGTGCAATCTTTGAGAAGTCTTTGATGAACCGTCTGTAATAACCCGCCAAACCCAAGAATTGGCGTATTTCGGTTGGTGTGTGAGGTGCAGGCCAGTTCTTGATCGAATCTATCTTGGATGGATCAACATGAATCCCATCCTTGTTTACCACGTGGCCTAGAAAGTGAACTTCACGAAGCCAGAAGTCACATTTTGAAAACTTAGCGTACAGCTGTTCCGTTCGAAGGAGTTCCAGAATAAGTCGTAAATGCTGCTCATGTTCCTCCCGACTCTTCGAGTAGATCAGGATGTCATCAATAAAAACAATAACAAACTTGTCAAGATAAGGTTTGCACACCCTGTTCATAAGATCCATGAAAACCGCAGGCGCGTTCGTTAGCCCAAAAGGCATGACTAGAAACTCATAGTGGCCGTAGCGAGTTCTGAATGCTGTTTTGGAGACGTCCTCATCCCGGACTCTCAATTGATGATAGCCTGACCTCAGGTCAATCTTCGAGTAATAACTCGACCCTTGCAACTGGTCGAATAAGTCGTCGATGCGTGGAAGTGGATAGCGATTCTTCACGGTCACCTTGTTCAATTCGCGGTAATCTATGCACATACGAAAGGTACCGTCTTTCTTCTTCACAAATAATACTGGAGCTCCCCAGGGCGAAGAGCTAGGACGTATGAAACCCTTTTCCAAGAGTTCTTGCAATTGCTTAGACAGTTCTTCCAGTTCAGTTGGAGCTAAGCGATAAGGCGCTCGAGCTATAGGTGCTGCTCCTGGAGCTAGCTCGATCTGAAATTCGACCTGGCGATGGGGCGGTAACCCAGGTAACTCTTCAGGAAATACTTGAGGAAAATCACGTACAACTGGGATATCCCCAATCTTTTTCTCTGTCGTCGATGTATCAGTAACGAGTGCTAAAACAGCTGTGTGGCCCTTTCGCAGACACTTCTGAGCCTTCAAGAAGGAGATGATGCCACTCACGACACCACTCTTGTCGCCTTGAACTTCGAGAGGTTCTTTGCCAGTACGGGGAATACGAATGATCTTCTCCTTGCATAGGATCTCTGCTTGTTGTTGGGATAACCAATCCATACCAATGACGATATCAAAACTACTCAGAGTTATAGGAATGAGATCGATAGAGAAAGTCTGACCAGCGAGGATAAGATTACAACCCTGAACTATGTGTGTGGCCTCTAGACTTTTTCCATTAGCTAACTCTACGACATGTTTGGTGTTCAAAAGTGTTGGTGCGCGTTTAAGCATTTGACTAACTTTCAGAGACATATAACTGGTATCCGCACCCGAATCAAATAATACGGTAACATAAAAGTCGTCGAGAAGAAACTTACCTGTAACCACATTAGGATCGTCCCTCGCATCACCCCGACCATTCACAAATGCACGACCCCTAGCACCATTGTTCCCATCATTGTTGTTTCCCCCGTTGTTGTTCCCATTGCCCTGGTTGTTGTTGTTGTTGTTCTGATTTCGGTTTAACTGAGGGCAGTGTCTTTTGAAGTGACCTTCAGCACCACATTGAAAACATCCTTTGTTGCCCTGTTGCTGATTCTGCGGTGCTTGCTGCTGCTGCTGATTCTGATTCGCAGGCCGCGGACTCTTACAATCCTTGGCCTCATGGCCCATCCTGAGGCACCTCTGACAACGACCCTTGTTGCACTGGCCACTGTGATGCCTGTTACAGTTGTTACACCTTGGGAGGTTCCCTCAATAACCACCCTGCCTGTGACTGCCCGAAGATTGCTGACTAGGGCTCTGATAATCACTAGTCTTGCGCTGTTGCTGTGCTTGAGACTGTACAATAGCTGAACCCCTGCTGGAATCCCCTTCCCATTTCCGCTTGTTGTCGCTGGGAGTAGCAGGAGTAGCTGGAGTGGTAACGGTAGTAGCGCTGATACGTTTAGGCAGCCTGTTCTGTTCCACCGCCTGATCGGTGAGGCGATGAGCTAGCTTGACGATCTGTTGAATAGTGCCAAGATTCGCTGAGGTTACGTGGCTTTGAATCTCCGGCACCAGACCATTGAGATACAGTTCGATACGCTTAATGGGAGGGTCCACCATAGTAGGACACAGAATAGCCAACTCATTCGATCTTCTGGTGTACGCTTCAATTTCTGACCCCGTCATTTTCAAGTGGTAAAACTCTACCTCTAGCTTATGAATATCATCACGGCTACAGTATTCCTCTTTGATCAACTCCTTGAAACCGTTCCAGGGTGTGGCGTTAGCAACAGCCAACCCTAACATCTGGACTTGCGCATTCCACCAAGTCAGCGCAATGCCTTCTAGAGTACCAGTGGCGTACTTCACCCTGCGAGCCTCAGGGCATTCACACATTTCAAATACGGACTCGAGCTTTTCAAACCAATGGAGGAGTCCAACCGCTCCTTCCGTGCCACTAAAAGTAGTAGGACGACAGTCCATGAAAGTTTTGAAGGTACAAACAGGTGGTTGACCTCCTGCTTGTGTGGCTGCAACTGCCGCAGCGACTTGTTCGTTAATGAGAGCCGTCAGCTGGGCTTGTGTCATGTTGATACGTCCAGACATGATCTTCATAGCAAAGATAACATAAGTGAGAGAGGTTCGCGAGTAGTGCGATAACAGAAGAGAGTAAGCACACAAGTGTTCTCATGCAATAGTGTTAAGTTAACCTAAGCATACCCTGCGCAAAGTTCTATGCAATTCTAGCAAGTAGGCAATAAGACATGTACCATATTACCTAGGAT
>JARYGA010035732.1:0-38183 GCA_030545235.1 Helianthus tuberosus | reverse complement strand
TGTCGCTTCTATGGTGATATCACCAATAGTTATCTCCACTACCGTAAATTGAACAGTACACTTGGTATAATAGTCGACTCTAACAACTGAATATCCTCTTACAAATAATCCAAAGAAAGAAAAATATAAATAGTTAGAGAGAGTGCTCCTGGTAAGGGGGAGTGATTATTATACTTTGACATAGTTGAAATCGGTGAATATATGAATCATTTGACAACCATTTCCCAAATCCAGTTTTCAATTTAAATGAACAAAAACACACACAAACACACACTCTCAGATCCAATAGTATATTTTGATACAAAATTTACGTTGGCCATTATGTTGGTTTTATTGATCTTATTTATCTTTTGTTGTAATTTTATTCTTTTAAGGGGAAATTGCTTGACATATTTATTATCAATTCATTTACTTTCGGTTCTATGTACTTCTAAAATATCACCAGTTGAGCAGATTCAACCATATTTATATTTTTTGACTTCTTGTTATATATATATATATATATATATATATATATATATATATATATATATATAGAGAGAGAGAGAGAGAGAGAGGATTAGGTTCAAGAGTGAACAAATTTTTGAGAGTGAACTGAGTGAACTAATCTTAGCTCTTGATCATTTTTTTAGATTAAAAGGGTAAATTGACATTAGCCAAGTATTTTTAATTAAAATCCCTTAATTTTCTCATATATTAACTCTCTCTATATCTCTCTCATTTATAATTATTTCTCCATTATTTTAATTATAAGAGATTATTTTAATTAAGATATTACGAATTTACATACATGTGACTTGTTTCTTTTCATTAATTTCATAATTTTTATGTGAATCTACTCGTGTGCATGCATAATATACTATATGTTTTTAATATACACATATGTAACCATTTATGAATATAATACACAGATGTATAAAAAGTTGTACCCATGTGTATAAACTAACAGCTGTGTATCTTGTATAAACTGACCGTTAGCGAGACTGTACACATGTTTATAAACTAACAGCTGTGTATCTTGTATAAAATGTTAGTTAGTGAGACTGTACACATGAGTATAAACTAACATTTGTGTATCTTGTATAAACTGATACTAGCTAGGCTGTACACATGTGTATACACTAACAACTGTGTATATTGTATAAACGGAAACTAACGACATTTTAGTGATTTTGATTATATTGTTTAATAAATGCAATTTATAAATGACAAAAAATATCCTTCTTTCAATTATTTTAAAGGGAAGTTATATCATTATAATTACAATCTTGCCATTGTTTAAAAATCTCTAGATAATGTAACCCAATGGCCTAAATTAGTTCACACAGTTCACTCTCAAGCTAGTGTTCACTCTAGAATATACACATATATAGTGGAGGGTTCAAATGAAAAAAAAAAATGTAAGAAGAAAAAAGAAGAAGTTTCAACCAATAGGAATGCTTTATTTTACTTTATTTAATATTTACATTTAATTTTAATGTAAGGGTATATTTGTAAACTTTCATACTTCATTAATTTCTAGTTTTTATCTTTAATAGCTAACTACATTAAATTTGTAACTTATTTTCAAAATATATTTTTTTTTCAAAAAATAAAAAAAATAACTTAGAGTGTAGGACAAATTACTAGGCATGTAGGATAAATTATGAGTTGTGTGGAATAAATTTAAATATGCGTAGGATAAATTTCGAAATGTGTAGGATAACTTTTTATGTGTGTAGGCCAAAAAAATAATGTAGAGGATGATAGTCATTATTGTCAAACCCCAAAAACGTCGCAGCGGAAATACATACGTGGCGGTGACGGAGGTTGGTACCCATAAAATGTCTTAGTGGTCGATGCATTGTTTATATTAGACATATTAACTTATTTAAAAACATAAAGTTTAAAGTTTCAAACGTAAAACACAACCACAGTATAGTTGTTTGACCCTTATGGGTCTTAGTACACACGGTCCCATAATAGTTTTTAAAAAAAGTGTCCAAACATAATTATTTATTTACAAAAAGCATTAAACAACCACATGGCGACATAAGCCAAAATCCTCGAAGCCGAACTCATGTACTTGAAGAACACGTACAATCAAGTGTCAACACAATGGAGGGTAAGTTCACATATCAAATTCATAATAATTTATGTAAGGAAAATCTTTCTTACAATTAATTTTTAATGGGAACAAGCATCCATATAAAATTAAGAAACTACGTTTTGTATTTCCTTTATAAAAATCCGAGGGTGATTCATCATGAGTTGTTTATTTAAAAAGCCTCCAATGAGATTTTCTACCCATGGTTTCAATATTAAATTTTTGTAAATTTGTTTAGTTTCGTAAGTTAGCTAGACTTTACTAGCTATACATTCCGATTGAGGTTCTAATCAATACTAGACAATTAAAGAATATCAATTTGTTGCTATGTGGACCGGAGCTACCAGTCACGACGGGGTAGTCAACCCGATAGATTTATCAACAATTACACGCGTGCTTTACTTATATGATTAAACATTATGACAGGGATATTTCCTTTGTGCCTCCCCAATTCACTAATATATATAATGTGAGTGGACATGATTATAAGGTTAAGAGTAGGTCCGCACGGATCAACCCAAGTTGATCCGCACGAATCAATGTACTGTGTGGAATTAGGGTTTTAGGCCATATGCGCATTCGTTTACAATAGTTCATCCGCGCACAGTTGATTCCCGTTTGTTGTCCATCCGCACAAGGATGTTGGTCCGCACTTAGATGTCCATCCTTAGATAGTTTCATGCGAACCTACTAGGCCTATATATAGGAGTGTTATGTCTTGTTCATTTGTATCTTTGAGGACTTGAGAGCTGTTACTCTGTCCATTTGTTTTCAAAGTTTTGTATTGTTCATCAATCAATAGAAAACAGCTTAAAATTACTTGTTCTTGCTCAATCCACTCTCGTACTTGGATTCCGCACAAGATACGATATCTAAGCAATCAACGGAGCATTCAAGTGCAACGGAATCAATCCTAACATGCACGTTCAAGTGGTATCAGAGCAGGAGATTATTGAAAGGACCGAAGATTCAAGAAACAAGCTGAACTCATCCAAATTAGAGCTGATTTCATCACATTCTACTCATTCTTCTTCTACTCATTCTTTTTCATGTTTAAGTCGAATTCATGGTTAAAAACGGCTGATTTTTAAACATGTTGTGTGAAAACACGTTTTAATCAATCCTTCAAAGTTTCAGATCAAAATTAGAACTAAATCATTGAAATTTTTTGAAAAAATCATCAAAATTGAACAACATGAACATGCTGAAAGTTACGCACGGATCAGTATAAGGTCCATTCACACGAATCTAGGTGTATATTGAGCAGTTTTGTTTGAATCAATATTCACGGATCAACTCATTTTCCGTTAGTGCGAATCAAAATCTAGAGTGTTGTGACAGTGTTCTAGTGTATAGATCAAGTTGTTAATTCAATGGATTAGGACAGTGTTAATCCACACGAATCAACCACGTTCTCATTCGTGTAAATCTAGTTTCAAAAAGTGTTTTGATTGTTTGATTGTTTGTAGGTGAAAATCAAGGAAGTGAAACATGTTCAAGTTAGAGAGAAAACTGTTAGAGAAAGAACCATTGCGTGTATCAGGTTGGATGAAATGTCTACAGCTCTCGAAGAAGCTAAACGAACAGGTAGATGGGATGAGAAGAGAAAATGTTACACAGATCCTAACGGATATCCGGTAGTAGATTCAAAGAGTGTAGATTTTAAAGCACTACTTGATGTTATTCATGTTGCTAAAGAACTTTATTCAAAAAAGTTTGAAGATAAAAATTATGTTCCAAACAAGGAGAAGCGAATAAGAGAAGTGCTGCTAGCAAGTTTGAAGAAGAAAGAGGAAGAAGAAATTGTTGAGAAAATGGTTGAGAAGCTGAAGAAGACGGCAGAAGAAGCCATTGATGAAAATCACAAGAAGATTGATGAGAATCAGAAGAAGACGGTAGAAGAAGCTGAGGTGCCAGATCAAACTGAGGTAAGAATTCAAACTGAATCATCTGAGTCGTCAAACAAGGATGAATCAATGGGTAATAGTGATAAAATCATGAACAATATGATAATAAAAATGATGTGCAGTGCAGGAAATGTATGGAAACATGCAGTGCATGTACTGAGAATATGAAAACTTAAAATCCAAAAACGTTGAATTTACTAAAATTGAAAAAACTTTCAAAGAAAAATATAAAGAAATGTTTGAAAATGAAAATATTTTGAAACAAAAAGAAGAAAAGCTGACACAAAAATGTAACGTTCTTGAAAAAGAAAATGAGATTTTGAAACAAAAGTGTTCAGCAAACAGTGATGAATGTTTACAAAAAGAAAATGTTGTTCAAGAAATGAAAAAAAAATATGATGTAATGACAATTTCATATCATACAACAAAATAAGCTTATGTAACTACGAAAAGTCAAATGAAATGTATTCAAGCTAGACTTATACAATATTCTGAAATGACAAAACTTCTTGAAGCCAAATATAGAGTAAAACAACAGGTTGTAAATCAATATATTGATGAAGTTGCTGAGCTTAAACGTAAAATTGCTGAAGTAGAAAAAGAAAATAATAAACTACATAGTTATCATGCTTCTTCATATATTCTTGAACGTATTTTCAACATTAAACCGGATGATAATGATTATAAAAAGAACAAAAAGGGAATTGGTTCAGAATATTACCAGGTTCCACCACCGTTAGAGAAAAAAATTTACATTCTTTGATGACGAAAAAGTGGCAAAAGCTTTCGACATTGTTGATCAATTGCCAGATAACATTGACGTAACTTCCTCCAAATCTAATGATGTTGGTGATTCAGAGGTGTTAAGTAAGGTAGTTGAAAGCGTTTTGAAAGATGAAAAAGATTCTACCAAAAATGATAAATCCGAATCACAGGTTGAAGATGAAGAAAGTTTTCATAAAAAATATTTGAAAAATTCAAAATCTGAGACAAATGCGAATGATGATCCAATAATTTTGGCATATTATATGGTTGGATCGGAAAAAATATTCTCAGATATTGAGTTTTCGATTCAATGTGATTGCGGAAAAGGTTGACAATGTTTTTAAATTGGTAGAAATTGAGAAAACTGAAATTGATAAATTTGCCGGTAAAGCGAGCAAGAAAACTTTTTATAACAAACCAGCTTACAAAAAGAAAAAATACAAAGGCTGGGTTGGGTAATAAAAAGAAATAAAATCAAAGGAAAAGAACTGAAAAGTCAAATCTTCAGAAGAAGATGAACTTCATTCATGGAACAAGTTCAAAAGAAGAGAAAGAAATCCGATTTAGTCGACAGACAAATGAAGAAATCTATGCTCTGAGAAGAAGAAACAACAATAGGCCAAAGATGTTTCAAAGAAAACATGTTTTAAATGTCAACAAGTTGGACATGTTGGTCATAAATGTCCAAATCTGAAGCCTGTTGATGTCGAGAAAAATAAACAGCAATTGGAGGTTGTGCAACAGAAGTCAACCAAGTTTGAGTCGAAACAAACTTGGAAACCAAAGACCCCCAAATTTGAACCAAAACAAACTTGGAAACCAAAGGCTGATTTATCAAAGTCAAAGCAAATCTGAAAACCAAAAGTTGATTTGTCAAAACAAGACATTCAAAATTTTACAAAAAGAATGTTTTAACAGGACAAATTTGGGTGGTCAAGAAACAACAAACTTCTGCGAATGAGAAAAGGAAAATCAATTCGACCAAAGAAAGTTGAAAATAAGAATGAAAAAGTGTTTGTGAAAAATGATAAAGATTTTCCGAAACTGAATGATTCTTATTGTGTCAAAATACCTAAGGTCAAACAGGCCTGGGTTGCATTATTCAAGTAATTGAGTTGTTTGAATGTGCAGGTGTTCTGGAAGCCAACAGAAAGTCAATATGGACAGCGGAGCAGCCTGGCACGGGAGAAAGATTCATGTGGATGAAAACAGGAAGTTTGTTTGTTAATAATAATAAATAAAACATAAAAATAAAAACCTAAAAAGTAGAAAAACAGAAAAATTAAAAAAAAAAATTGTTTGTTTTTTAAATTTGTCAAAAATAAAAAATTTTAAAAAAAATCTTAAGTGAAGACGCCGAAACCTTCATGGCCGAACAAACAAAACTTGGTACAACAAGTTTCTTCAAGTGGTTAAACAAAATTGTTTTTGAAAATGATCTTAACAAGTCAAAAATCAATGTTTTGTTAATCATGGGGGTGTTTATGTACCAAGCGGAGAATGTAAAGCAGAAATGGATGGCGAGATAAAGCTACCTTCATCGGTTTGTCAAATTTTCTTTAAATGTTTTGGATTTTAGGGGGAATACAAATTTTGAAAATACAAAAACATTTGAAAATTTGAAAAAGTTTAAAAAAATGAAAAAATTAAAAGAGTTTTGTATAAAAAAGAGGAAATGTACATCAATAAGACAATCACGACATGCTAAAGAAATGGAAAGTTAAAATGTGATAAATGGTTTCACTGATGAATGTGATAAATGGTCTCACTGATGATATGCCAGTGCATTTTTACACACTTAGTAAATTGATTTCGAGATATAAACCTAAATTAATAACTTTCTTATATCATGGGGGAACATCTCTCGGATATATGGACTTGGTACTCCGAAATTTCATATGAGAGATTGCCTGATTCTGAGATATTAGGTCTTTATACTTTTTGATATCTGGGGTATTATACATAGTCTTCTGATTTTGCGTCAGTAATGGCCTAGACCTCATATAATGCTTTTGCGCTTAATACTTTCCCTCTGCATAAAAATTGAGAAAATGTCGAAAGATATATATCAAGTGAAGATGTAAAGAAGATTCCTAAGTGGAACATACCTTAAGTAGAGCCTTCATCTCTTTGATTGAATGAAAGTTCCAACCTAAGCTCTCAAGGTCTCGCACTAACCCAGAGATATATATCATTTAGGTATATTCACCTGTAAGACCGAATCTAGGGAATTTTGATACGGGAGTATATTCTGAGGTGGGACACGCGAATAAGTTAAGTTATTAAAACATTAAATCTCGTATCTTGAATAAATTGAAATTTGTGTGAAAATTTAAGTGGATCAGTATACTGACAATCTAAGTGAATCGTTTAGAACTTAAAGTTTATATAGATCAACGGTGCTAGTGATTTGTCATAAACTGATATGATCCTCTAATACAAACTCAACAAAAATATGTTTGTGAATATTTCTTTATTTCATTTCATTATACAAAAATCACAAAAAGATTTTAGGTGTGTTTTAGCATAAACTTTGTAAAATACAAAAAGATTTTGTTTCACTTTATGTTTCGACAACGGATGCTGGAAAGCTGAGTTTCAAAATTTAAGTATGATGAACATGTCTCAAAAAATAAACAAGTTCATTAATTTGAAACTTGAGGTTTTGTAATGAAAAATCAAAAACAGTTTGTAAAATTCTGCAAGGTCATTAATTTGGACTTGGTAGATAACAGATGAATCAAGGTCATTAAGATGAACTTCATTACTGTGAGGGTTTGTGGTGGTTGGATACTTTGAATGTCAAATATATAGTTATTTGATAGGGGGAGTAGAGTCAGATTATTCTAGAAACTTTTAACTGTTAAATAAATCTTGTTAAGAGATAGGTTCCTGATCCTAGAAATTTAATTGTCAAAATATTTGTGCTTAGAGTCGGTCTACAATCCTGGATGATCTCAAATAGCTTTAACTGTCAAATCATGTTATGAGAACCAGGTGTCTGATTCTGAAATTGTCAAATATTCTTACAGATGTTTTGAAATTGTTAGATTTTCAGATATTGTGCCAACTGACGATCCTGAAAGCTTAAAGCAAGGGGAGCCTGGAGAGAGAGTCTGTCGAAAGGGGGAGCTGAGGAATCAAGACGTAAAGAGGAGTCTGTGGTTCTGATATTTCACAGCTTCTGGAAGACTCGGAGAGTTGATAAAGACGAGCAACGAGATTGACTGCAGCAATATCCAAGGGGGTGTCTGTGAGTGCATATGTCTATCGCTTCCATCAATCACGTATAGTAGCTGAGCAGATAAAATAAGACAAGGTTCTAAAGTGAACATGATTATAAGGTTAAGAGTAGGTCCGCACGGATCAACCCAAGTTGATTCGCACAAATCAATGTCATGCGTGGAATTAGGGTTTAAGGCCATATGCACATTCGTTTATAATAGTTCATCCACGCACAGTTGATATGCGCCTGTTGTCCATCCACACAAGGATGTTGGTCCGCACTTAGATGTCCATCCTTAGATAGTTTCATGTGAACCTACTAGGCCTATATATAAGAGTGTTATGTCTTGTTCATTTGTATCTTTGAGGACTTGAGAGTTGTTACTCTGTTCGTTTGTTTTCACAGTTTTGTATTGTTCATCAATCAATAGAAAACAGCTTATAATTACTTGTTCTTGTTTAATCCACTCTCGTACTTGGATTTTGCACAAGATACGAGATCTATGCAATCAACGGAACATTCAAGTGTGTAACACCTGTGCCTCCACGGCCATCAAACAAATACCAAACCAATGAAATATTATATTTCATACTTGGGATTTGTAAAAATATGTGTATCATTTGCACATATCAATTCTTGTTCAATTTCAAACTCTAAATCGCTTTCTGGAAGGTTATACGCGCACCGATGCGTAAATATAACCAGTTTAATGCAACAAACACTCCGGAATAGTGAAATAGGCTTAACATACCTTAAATAACCTTTACATAACTTAGAAATAAGTTTTGAAGGCTTTGGTATGGCAAAAATAAGTTAATTCGCTTGCAGGGACTAAATATGACAAACTGCGAAAGTATGTCAATTTGAACTGTAACGAACATTCCGGAACATGACCATAAGTTAAACACACCCTAAATATCCTTTACATAGCTTAGAAATAGGCTTTGAGGGGTTTGGTGTGCTAAAATAAACTTTTGGGACATTCAGGGACTAAAAGTGTCAAAAAGTGCACAAGTTTGCATTTTCGCGCATAACTTACGTTCTGAATACATCCGGACATCCAAAAATTTATGAAAGCATGACTACATTATATTTTAGTGTTCGCCTTAAGAAAAATCCATTCGTTGCGTCATTTGGATCGTTTTTCGCGCTTGTGCGCATTTCGTCGTAATTAAGCGAACATCGCGTTCGTACGGCCAAACGAACCATCATCCGACATATTTTTTAACATGTTTCAAGTCCACAATGTTTAGGCATCATTTTAGGGCCTTAAAGTTGGCTTTACGGGCCCTAGAAGTGTCGGAAATGGCCTTAAACACGTGCAGGGACCTAAACTGTCATTTTTGAAACTTGTATGCAGATCAGAGGCCCCAAGCGGCCCGCATTGTGTTTGTATGATCCTAAAGCGGGCCGCTTCCCACTATCAGACCAGATTAAATGTTTCTAATCACAAGTTGCAGCCATTTGATCCTCCACCACATGTTTTAAGTTGCTTAGTCATTAAGATAAGGAACATATTTAGCTTCCACAACATTGTGACAAGTGTACGGGCTAGATCTTTTCCCCTTTTCCAAGAATCGATCTCAACGGTTCACCGAAAACTATATATACCCCATGGCTTTCATTGTTTTAAGGCACTAGAATCTGATTAATTGTGTTCTAAGTTGAAACCTTAGTTTCATACCTGAACTATATTGATCTAGATTAGCATTCGGGGACCCTTCGTAAGTATTCTTTCGTTCTTTTCCTTATTTTACTGCTTTTCGAGTCAGAAAGTCAAACAAAGTTTGACTTTCAGCGTTGACCAGTAATGGTCAATGCGAAGTTCGTTTGAACTTCGCAACGTGATTGTAATCACGATGGTCATAGTCCCTTGGGACTATGCCTACTGATTACCACGTTGTCTAGGGTCGTAGGGTAAGCGATCTAATAAATCGCTTATACCTTCGAACCCGACCCAGTTTGGTCGATCATTAGGATCCGACCAAATACATTAGGTGACCATAGTAGGTAGGGAATAACCTTCCGAGGTTATACCCTATGGTCACATCGTTTAAGTAGTTGTATGATAGGTAGTTTATATGCCTTAGGTAAATTACCAGAATACCCTTTTCATGTATAATTGGTAATTAAGCATATGTAACCTAAACTTTTGTCACGTAATTGATTATGTAACATGTTTAGGCATATAATACTTGTCCTAGGACTAGTTAGGCGGTCTGAACGCGTTTCACGCGCACGATGCGTTAAAGTAGCATAAGCTACCTAAACGGATCATAATGGGTCAATAAGACTTAGGTTAAGTTTCATTTAGCATGTAGGCTTTGTTAAACCATATCACGTGAGTTCCTACACTCATTTGGTTTACAAACCCTAATGCTACCCAGTCTTCCGATTTAGGTCCGGTTTATTAACATAGTTACCTATACTAGGTGCCGTTTGATTCCGAGATCTCTAGCGTTACTTGGTGATTATCTTTAGACATCTGAGCAATCACAAGTGAGTACATAGACCCCTCTTTTACTGTTTTCCAAACTGTTTTGGGGTGGAACACATGTGCCTACTTGTTATTTTCATGCTTTCCTGTTTTCACATCATATACCGACTATGTTTGTTAGTACATTATAGTACATGATTTCATTACTTTTCTGCTATGTATGTTGACTGATAACATGCTAAGCACATTGATTTACATGACTTTTCTGCTTTGTATGTTAACTTAGCATACTTAGTACATCATTTTACATTGCATCTCTGTTGCATATGTTCCAGTAACATATGGACACATTGTTTTACAGCTCTACCTTGTATGTTTACTCTAGCATACTAGGTACATTATCTTCATCTCATGCTTACATTTTGGTATGACATTTGGTTTGTTTAACGGGTCTATATAACATTCATTAACATTTGCTACGCCGCTCGGTAGTAGGTAGTGGTACCATAGGACTTGACAAATCCCGTTCCGGACATCCCAGGGAAAGGGGATGAAAGGAATGACCGAATCCGAATACATATTCTTTTGATAACTCACTTTTACATAGTTATCCGGCTGTCTCAAGGCTTGAATGTTTGCGTTTAACATACTGCATAAGTGTTTGTATCAGTAAAGCATGCATTATTCTACAAAACATAACTTTGATTTAAACCAAGTTTTACTTCAATACTTTGTTTGTACATTTTTACTTATGGTTTAAGTAGTCTTAATTTTACTTACCATACATATCATTTTGGTTATACATTACTTGACTACTTTTAAATTATAAACATTTGACATGGATAATTGACATAGACATTTGACATGGATATTTGACATAGACATTTGACATGGATATTTGACATAGACATTTTGACATGATTTACATCTTGACATGAACACTTTGATAGTTTGGTTTGGTTTGATTAAGTGATTAAGTAACGATGCGTGTGTAATATGATACAAGCATGGTGGATACGCCGCTGGTACTTCCTATATATAAGTGTTTGTATGGTATTACATGTCGTAACGTTATTTGAATCATTTCAGTTTGAGACATAGAACATTTCATACAAATAACATACTTTTCACAAGACATTAATTGATAAACAACTTATCTTATACAAACACATTTTACTTGGTTATTCATTTAACCTTACATTTATTTATACTTATCATCTGATCTTATCGTTTTTCAAATGATTTAAAAGACAAAGCAAATAACAAGGTTCATGACTAAACATTTTCTCAAACATAAGTCATGAATCTTATTTTCACAAAACCTATGTATCTCACAGGCATTTTTATGCTGACGTACCTATTTTCACATGTGTTTTTCAGGAGCTGTTGCATAAGATGATCAAGATACACATAGGCAGACTTGGGCTTTAGTGACAATAAAAGATGCAAGACTAGTTAATTATGTTGTAATTTCTTTGTTTGTTAAGACATAGTA
The DNA here is from genome assembly GCA_030545235.1 of Helianthus tuberosus. Lineage (NCBI taxonomy): Eukaryota > Viridiplantae > Streptophyta > Magnoliopsida > Asterales > Asteraceae > Helianthus > Helianthus tuberosus. Next base: position 26,267 of record JARYGA010035732.1, on the reverse strand, counting down.
ACACTTTTAATCAATAAAACGAAACTTCAATATCCATGGTTGTGAAACATTAATTCTGTTACGACACTCCCCGATGTTTCCGCCACGTTTTGTATGTTCTACGTGGTCGGGGTGTGACAAAGTGCAATGGAATCGATCCTAACACGCATGTTCATATAACCTACTAAATAACAATTTAATATCTTATGTTGTACAAATTTCTGCTGTCCCCCACGCAATGTAAGCCTCACCACCGCTTACACTCTTGAGACCCGGTAAATTTGTCCCAACCAATATTCAATATATATATATATATATATACATATATATATATATAGAGTGCGGTTAACATACATTAGGGCTTATCCTACAAAACGTACGCGACGGCCGTAACCGTGCGATCAGGTACTAATCACGCATTGGACTCAAAAATAACGCATGGGAGCTTTTTTTTTTACCTAATCACGCATTGGAACATTATTACGCATGTTCATTTTGTCAAACCCTGCTGATAATAACGCATGGAACATAATTACGCAAGTTTTAAAGTCTGTCGCGTACGATAACGTAGGATAAGGGTTTTTGTACATTATACTTATTCTATATATATATAGGTAAAGAGCAAAATACAAATGCGCTTATCGTACGATACGTACGCGATCATCCCAGCCGTTCGATCAGGTGCGAATTCAATACATATCGCATGTGAAAAAATGGTTAGCATGGGGTAGTGTGAAAAATGGCATGGGGTGTGTAGATGGACAAAATTGCATGTGGAAGATTTGAATATCGCATGTAAAAAAATGGCATGGGGTAATATGAAAAATGGCATGGGGTGTGTAGAAACGCTTGTGGAAGATTGAATATCGCATGTGAAAAAATGGCTAGCATGGGGTAATGTGAAAAATGGCATGGGGTGTGAAAAATGGCATGGGGTGTGTAGCATGGGGTTAGGTTTTTTTAGGTTTTTTTAGCTATTTTAGGTTGTGTTCACATTGGTTCTCGCGGTTCTCGCAATAAAGGTGGTTCTCGCATGAACCTTACCACATATATATATATATATATATATATATATATATATATATAGAGTGGGGATCCTACGGAAAGCGTGTTTTTCCTAGAAAGTCTAGGAAGAGATCTGGGCCATCCAATGGGTGTGTTTAATGGTTAAGATCATCTTGGTGGCATTTTGGTAATATGTGTTTCTTAAAAATAGGAGTATTTAATTAATCAGGGGTAGATATGTTATTTAGCTTGTTTTAAATATGGAAATAATTGTCATTCCATAACCACCCCACATTTCTTGCGATTTTCTCTCTCTCTCTCTCTTCCTTCTATCCTTCATGAAGAAACACATCAAGAAAACACATCGTATTAATCTGCTTGCTAATCTGCTTGCTGTTAAAACACAACTGTATGAATCTGCTTGCTGTTAAAACACATCACCAACAACAAGCTGATGGTTTTGCAGTTAAATGTTAATAACCATCTCCACAATCAACAAGTGTGTTTGAAGCCATGATTTTTCTCTCTGAAAAATTTATTGAATACGAATACTGCTGGTGAAGAAGTAAACGATAGAAAGAATTGTATATACATATGATTTGAATGAGATTTGGATTCGAAACACAACCAAAATTCCGAAAATCATGGACATAATCAGTTACCTTCGAGATCATGCAATGTTAGTTAATGAAATATAAATTCCAAAAATAAAATTAAAATGTGAAATTACATAAGTGCCCTTCTAGTTAAAATAACTCAATGCCACATGTCCAATTCTTATTGCTTCCTAGACTTTCTAGTAAAAATACACTTTCTACCCAACTCTTACTCTATATATATATATATATATATATATAGGATCCATCACTACTCTTTTCGTCACCAACTTAGGTCTCAATGTTTGATTTTTTAGTATAGGTATTTAAAACAAATCATAACCTAAGATTGATATCATTGATCAAATTTTCTGATGCCGAGATTGAATAACCTGATTTTAAAAAAATCATGACTAAATTTTTTTTAAAAAGACATATTTTTAACCAATTAAAACTCACGGCCCCGATCACCAGATCAGGTAATGAAAGAACCGTGTTTTATGCCACAAGTGCTAAGTTTCCTTAAATTTCTCATTGAGGTGATGTTTTCTGTACAACTGTATGTTGACCCAATCAAGCCACGAATTCTTTGATTCTAGCACATGTATGTTAACCCAGGCATGTCATAGGCCTCTTGCCTTTTATCGTGTGTTTTAACCTAGCAATGCCTTAAACGTTTCTCTTGTCCAGTTCCCAAGAAATCAAATGCTGCTTCATACACCATCTCCATTTGTAAATTTGTGTAGATTGAAGTCAATCCATTGTGGTTGGCAAATGGGAAGGTTTACACTCAAATGAGTTGTCGCTGCCGTCTTTACAGTTAATTAGACACTCTCTTTACACTAGCTAGGTCTGCTTGTTCATCTTTGATTTTTTGTATTGTTTGATAATCAATTAACTATTTGTTGATATACAATAAAGTTGTTTTTTTTACTTTAGAAATTGAAGAAGACAGGTTCAAAGCCATTCTCTAAATCCTTTGCAAAAGATCAAAGAAGGTAAATTCTTTTTCATTTGTTTTTTTTTTTTTTTTTGATGTAATTTCTAGAATCTTGAAAAAATAATGGTCTCTAAAGCTCCGAGGTCTAATATAACAACCATCGAAAATCGCCCTAAATATATCCCGTACACACAAAACTATACCCGTATAACCTTAGTTTTTATAAAAATCAAATAAAATAATCATTTTAAGTTGCTCGTGAGCCGCGACAGCGTTACCAGTGTCTCGCGGGGCGCGACGACTCATACTTGCCGAACACACAAATGTGACACGTGTCACATATCGTGTTGAACCTACAGTGGTGATCTGCCACACCTAGTCGTAGCTAGGTATGCCTCGCGGGGCACGAGAGAACCAAGGCAGTGGGTTGCGGGGCGCGAGAGACCCCTGATTCAGCCTATAAATTGAACCTTTCAGTAACATTCGCAGTCGTTCAATTCTCATTCTCTCTCAGTCTCTATTATAACAAAGTAAAAGCTCGGTATTATATCCCTAAAACACGAATCTCTGCTCTGTTGTAAGTATTTTAACCCCGATCATTAATTCGTTACCCTAGCCGATTGATCTTGGGCCCCGTAACGCATGTCGAGGCTCTGCCTGACTAAGTTCGTTAGAGTTCTGTCTCGTGTTGTATGGCTAATGTGATTTGGGTTATCTTACTAACAAGTGTGCATTGTATGTTTTTAATAGAAAATAATCAGGAAAAGCAATAGGAAGCTATAGAAATACATAAGTCTGCAACGTGAGTCCATTCTCTTTTCTCACTGTTTGTGAGTCATTCTCTTTTTCTACCAAACTGTGTTACAAAAACTCAAATATTTTCAAGTATACTTACAGTGATTGAGTCTTTGTATTATACAATTGTTGCCGATATGTGGGGTTATGTATACACTACTAGGCAAGCGTTACTATTGGACAAAGAGTTAGCCAATAGTAATATGACCACAGTCATGGAACTGCCAACATGACAAATACTGAATGAGTAATTGGGTAGATGTAAACATTGTAATCGCTCTCAATATTGTAAAGTGATAAAAGCTTATTTTGATTAAACTGGAATGCACTCGCCAGTATTTCTTGCTGATAAAATGTTTTTAAAATGCGTTTCAGATAACTTGATGTTAAAGCTATTAGAAGCCAGCTATGGAGCACTAAAGGTGTGACAACTCGTATTTTCGAACTTATCAACGTACTTGATGTAACGTATTTGAACTTGGTGTAACTATTTGTTATGTTGAATTAATGAGATTATATGTGACTTTGTGTTAAATGTTATATATGTTGTGTTGTATGTATGTATGATATAGTCGTACAATACCCACCCGATCGCACAATACACATTCGACCGCACAAGGTCATTTGGGCCACAACTTGTATTCGGATCTATGACAGCCCAAGATTTGGGTTCGGCCCACTCCCATTAATCGATTAACACATGGGGTGTTGGTAACCATCCCACATTTTACCAACCACACAAACCCTAGCTCCTCTCACCCTCTCTCTCTCCCTCACGAACTCGACGGCACTCTCTCTCTCAATCGAGGATCACCTCTTGAATCGGATCACTCTCTTCTTAATCGGTTAGTATTATATTGGTTATTTGATAATATGTTTGATGATATGGTGAATTAGATATTCTTTCAGAATGAGTTATGAATAAGATATAAGACATGATTAATCTATGTTATGATAAACAATTGTTTATGATGAAAGATATAAGTGTTCTTGTAATCGGCTCCCATGCAAGTAATTGATAATAATTCACACTAACTGGATTTGTCATATTAATCGAATGGTAGTTGATGATGCTTGTGGAATCGACTGTTATGTGTATGATGATGTAATGTGACATGCTAATTGATGAAGTAATGGTTCTCATGTTTGGTCCAATAGTATTAAGATTAGGGGCATGGTGGTTGGCTACTTTATATAAATCGTTTTGACTACATTGATGTATCCATGTGCAGCCAAACAATAGAAATCATGATAGGTCGCATGTGGGTGTCAGTGTCATGTGTTTGATTTATGTATTCCTTCTAAATTGCATGGATCATAGTGCATATTCAATTTGATATATGATACCATATTATTCCTGTAAATGAATGACCTTGATGTTGACTTGTATGGATGGTGAATCATGTGAACAAATCTGATTAATATGTTGAATGTGGTTGAATTTTAGTGGACCAATTAATTATAATATTCATACTTTTATTTTGGTTAGAGTATTCAATAATTGATAAAATTCACAAATTGGAAACCATTGAATAATCATAACTGAATCGAATATTTGGAAACAAGGTAACAAATATGCATGATATTCGGAAGTGTTAACTGATTGCATGAAATCTGGAATTTAAAACTAATCGCACAAGACCTCCGGTTCGCACAAGAGGTCCCTTCGCACAAGGGGACCTGATCGCACAAGTGGTGATATTGATTTACTGTTGGGCCGCACAAGATATATGATTATTTAACATGTTTGGGCCGGATGTTTATGTTGGGTTGGGCTGGTGATCGGATCGTACAAATATTCGGATCACACAAGACTTTTACATATTGTTAAATTGGGACGTGTCTCCTATGTTTGGACTTTTGATTATTGGGCCGGGTGTTTTATTAAATCACACAACATGATGTGGGTCGCACAAGGCTATGCCGACCGCACCACATGTTGGGTCGGTTGGTGTTGGGCTTTATCTGTTGATGTGTACTTGATCGTAAATGTTAAGGTGTTGACATGTACTATGCATTTGCCATGATATAAATGTGTTCTTTATCTGTTAGATGATGAAATACTTATGTGCACAACTCGAAACCAAAACCTGACTTGTATTGGTAACCCTGATAGGACGTGATTGACCACTAGCCTTTAGACTTGACCTTTCTGTGTTATCTGCCGAGCAAACCAAGGTGAGTTCACACTCCGTTACAAAGCATGGGGTTCCCAGGGGTTGGGAATGGGTTAAGGAATAGGGATTCCTCGTCCTGTTGAGACGTAACCAGGAACATAGATTCCTCGTCCTGTTGAGACGTAACCAGGAACATAGATTCCTCGTCCGGTTGAGACGTATAAAACTATACTAGACTAGAACTCTATCAACGAAGTCCCTCCATTTTATATCGACTTAATCGCCGAGGCCAATGGCGAACGGGTCATTAGTTAAATAGCGCTATTAGGTTTAACAAACCTCACACCGTGCCGCAGAGGACGGGCGTGGACTAATGGACTATGGCACGTCAGTGATGATAGACACAGACGTTAGGGCACTTAAACATGACGAACGTTAGTAGTCGATATGTAACGAGTCTGGTGAACAAAACATGGGGTAGCCCCCACGGCCATAGAGCCGGGCTGGAATAGCCAACGTAAGAACAGGTAACTGATAAAACGTTTTTTCGAACTATGGGGTAACCCCCCCACGGCTGGATAGCTGGTAAAGAACAAACTGTGTTTTCGGAATAACTATAAACTGGACAACCAAACGTGAACTCACTCAACTAGTTGTTGACTCGTTACTACATGCTTTGCAGGTCTATAGGTACTTAGCTGGAGCTTGCACAAGGAAGAGTCGTTGTGGGACATGGACAACTGTGTGCCATGTGAGACCCTTGGATAATTAAACTTAAGTTTTGGTTTTAAACATTCTGCTTCCGCTCATAACTTAACTATGTTTGTTTTGGACACTAATTGTGTTGGTTGGACTTTTACACTTAATTATTTACTTGTTCAATATGATTAGTGGTTTGATCCTGGTCAGTCACGCCTCCAAGCGGTGATACTCCGCGTGTGGATTTTGGGGGTGTGACAGATTGGTATCAGAGCCATTGGTTATAGAGAACTTGGTTTTAATAAAGGAAAAAACGTTTTTGTTAAAACCAGACTATAACCTGTACAGTGCTCTACGATCCACAACGACGCTTCACTCCACGTGCAAGACTCGACATTCTAGGTGATATGGTTTATGTTTATATTGCCTACTTGCTAGATTGCATAGAACTTTGCTCATGGTATGCTTAGATAAACGTAGCAACTATAGTTTGAAAACACATTTGTGCTTGCTCCCTACTGTCACTCCACACTTACACACATTCGCAACACCTTTCCTATTTGTGTTCCTTTGATGTGAGATCATGAGGGAACGTGTGAACCTAACTCAAGCCCAGTTGACGGCTCTTATCAACGAACAAGTTGCTGCGGCACTTGCAGCCGCACACGCAGGAGGTGTATCCCGCAGTCTAAACTCACTCTAGGATCTTTAGATCTTACTCTCGTGAACCAACCTTTGTTTTAAACTTTGTCCTTTCTTGCGCACACGACAAGTCAACACGCTCAGCCGCCTGTATGCACATTCAAGACGTTCATGGACTGTCGTTCTAGTACTTTCAGTGGCACTAAAGGAGCCGTTGGACTCCTCCATTGGTTTGAAAAACTCGAGTCTGTCTTAGAGACGTGTGAATGCCCTGAGGCTCATAGGGTGAAGTACGCCACTGGTACCCTCGAAGGCACTACGCTAACTTGGTGGAACGCGCAAGTTCAGATGCTGGGGCTGGCGGCTGCTAATGCCACCCCAGGGAATGATTTTTAAGGAACTGATCCGAACGTGAATACTGTAGTCGTGATGACATCCACAAGCTGGAAGAGGATTTCTTTAACCTGAAGATGACGGGGTCAGAGATAGAAGCCTACACGAAACGATCCAACGAACTGGCAGTGTTATGTCCAACTATGGTGGATCCTCCCGTCAAACGCATTGAGCTGTACCTCAAAGGCTTAGTACCAGAGATTCAAAGTCATGTGACATAGGCCAACCTTGCAACTATTCAGGATATTACTCGTCTTGCTCAACGTCTCTCAGATCAGGCGATAGGACAGAGCAAACTGCCAAAGCGTATTAATGCTGCTACAACTACTTCGGATGCTCCCAGTGACAACAAACGCAAGTGTAATGGAAATTCGAGCAAGGGTCCCACTTCGGTTCAGTCTCAGTCGCAGCACAGGAGCCCCAGTCAGCAGTCTTTTGGTAATCGAAGTCAGGGTGGATACAGGGGAAACCACCCTAAGTGCAATCGCTATAATTTGCACCACAGCGGGCAATGCAACAGAGATCGTTGTCAGAGATGCAACAAGTTTGGTCATGGAGCCAAAGATTTTAGAATCTCACGTCCTGCAAACCAGAACCAACAACAACAACCCCAAGCTCCACAAAATCAGCAGCAACAACAGGATAACAAGGGATGTTATCAGTGCGGTGCTAAAGATCATTTCGTGAGACGCTACCCACGACTGAACCAGAATCAGAATCAGAACCACAACCAAGGAAATGGGAACAATAATGGAGGCAACAAGGGGGTAATAACGACGGCAATGGTGCCAGGGGTCGAGTGTTCGTGATTGGTCAGGGTGATACTAGGAATGACCCCAACGTTGTGATGGTTTTGACATCGATATTGGTATGGATTGGCTACCTCAACATTGAGCAGAGATCCTTTGCAAAGAAAAGAACGCCCGCATTCCTCGTGCTGGTTAAGATCCTTTGATAATTCATAGTAACAAGCTCCTGGAGCAGCGCCCATAGCTCGTGCACCGTATCGCTTAGCTCCATCAGAGTTGAAAGAGCTATCTACGCAACTACAAGAACTCTTGGATAAGGGTTTTATTCGTTCTAACTCTCCGCCCTGGGGAGCTCCAGTGCTATTTGTGAAGAAGAAAGACGGTACATTCAGAATGTGCATCGACTACCGTGAACTGAACAAGGTGACTGTGAAGAATCGCTACCCTCTTCCACGCATTGACGACCTATTCGACCAACTGCAAGGGTCGAGCTACTACTCAAAGATTGATTTGAGATCAGGGTATCACTAGCTGAGAGTCCGAGAAGAGGACGTCTCCAAAACAGCCTTTAGAACCCGTTATGGACACTACGAGTTTTTGGTCATGCCTTTTGGGATGACAAACGCATCGGCGGTCTTCATGGACTTGATGAATCGAGTGTGCAAGCCTTACTTAGACAAATTCGTTATTGTCTTCATCGATGACATCCTGATCTATTCGAAGAGTCAGGAGGAACATGAGCAAAATTTACGACTTATTTTGGAACTCCTCCGAAAAGAACAGCTGTACGCCAAGTTTTCAAAATGTGACTTCTGGCTTCGTGAAGTCCATTTCTTAGGCCATGTAGTGAACAAGGATGGGATTCACGTTGATCCATCCAAGATAGAGTCAATCAAGAGCTGGCCTGCACCTCGTACGCCAACGGAAATTCGCCAATTCTTGGGATTGGCAGGTTATTACAGGAGATTTATCAAGGATTTTTCTAAGATTGCTCAGCCTCTTACTCCACTAACGCAGAAGGGCATTGTTTATCGTTGGGGAAACGCACAGGAGTTAGCGTTTCAGCACTTAAAGGATAGACTTTGCAGTGCACCTATCCTTTCTTTGCCAGAGGGCACAGACGACTTCGTAGTTTACTGCGACGCATCCATTCAGGGTCTTGGTTGCGTGTTGATGCAGCGGAATAAAGTTATAGCCTACGCCTCACGTCAACTCAAAGTTCATGAAAAGAACTACACTACACACGATCTAGAGCTGGGAGAGGTTATTTTTGCGCTTAAGATATGGCGACACTACTTGTATGGCACCAAGTGTGCTATCTACACTGATCACAGGAGCCTCGAGCATATCTTTAAACCGAAGGAACTCAATATGCGACAACGACGATGGGTCGAACTGCTGAATGACTACGAATGCTCGATCAGGTACCACCTGGGCAAAGCCAATGTTGTGGCCGACGCCCTCAGTCGAAAGGACACTGCGCCTAAGCGCATACGAGCGTTACAACTTACTATACAGTCTAGTCTTCCTTCCCAAATACGACATGCTCAGGTAGAAGCATTGAAACCAGAAAACGTCAGGGCTGAAGCCCTACGCGGCACAAGGCAACGTTTAGAACAAAAGGAAGACGGTGCTTACGATGTAACAGGACGCATATGGGTCCCACTTTATGGCAACCTACGAGAGCTTGTAATGGATGAGGCACACAAGTCTCGCTACTCGGTGCACCCTGGTTCGGACAAAATGTACCACGATATCAAAACCACATATTGGTGGCCTAGCATGAAGGCCTACATAGCAACTTACGTTAGCAAGTGCTTGACTTGTGCGAGAGTCAAGGCGGAATACCAGAAACCTTCAGGCCCCCTTCAACAACCAGAGATACCACAATGGAAATGGGAGCAAATTTCCATGGATTTTGTTACTGGCCTGCCTAGATCACAACGTGGTAACGATATTATTTGGGTGATCGTGGATCGACTCACAAAGTCTGCTCACTTTTTGGCTATCAAGGAAACGGATAAGTTCTCCACACTAGCAGACGTATATCTTAAGGAAGTTGTCTCGAGGCACAGAGTGCCCACCTCTATTATCTCGGATCGAGATGCGCGTTTTACATCAGAACTGTGGCAAGCAATGCACAAGTCCTTTGGCTCAAGGTTAGATATGAGCACAGCTTATCACCCGCAAATGGATGGGCAGTCAGAACGTACCATCCAGACCCTCGAAGACATGCTTAGGGCATGTGTGATTGACTTTGGCAACGGCTGGGAAAAGCATCTACCACTTGTGGAATTTTCGTACAACAACAGCTACCACACCAGCATTAAAGCTGCTCCGTTGAGGCATTGTACGGGCGTAAATGCCGGTCACCTCTTTGATGGGCAGAGGTGGGGGATAGTCAGATTACTGGCCCAGAACTTGTGATAGACACAACTGAGCAAATTGCTCGGATACGACAACGAATGGTGGCAGCTCGTGACCGTCAGAAAGTCTACGCCGATAAGGGCAGAAAACCATTAGAGCTCCAGGTTGGGGAGCGAGTACTACTCAAAGTTTCACCCTGGAAGGGTGTGGTTCGTTTTGGTAAACGGGGCAAACTTAACCCATGATACGTTGGACCTTTCGAAGTCATTGAGAAAATAGGCAAGGTGGCCTACAGACTGAAATTACCAGCGGAACTCAGTGCAGTTCACAATGTTTTCCACGTGTCAAACCTAAAGAAGTGTTTATCAGATGAGCCCCACGTAGTTCCTCTGAAGGAGCTCACGATCGACGAGCAGTTACGATTCGTCGAGGAACCTGTTGAAATCACGGACCGGGATGTTAAGGTCCTCAAGCATACTAGAATACCTCTCGTTCGAGTTCGTTGGAACTCACGTCGCGGCCCAGAGTTCACCTGGGAGCGCGAAGACCAGATGAAACAAAAGTATCCCCAACTGTTTGCAACCGGTACAACCACCACTGAGGCTGAAGCTACGGAATTTCGGGACGAAATTCCAGATCAACGGGGGGAGGATGTGACACCCCAGGGAAACCACGAAAACCATGCAAATTAACTAGCTTCCTCAGTGAGTACGTGCTAAATTTCGGGACGAAATTTCTTTCAACTTGGGGATAATGTGACAACTCGTATTTTCGAACTTATCAACGTACTTGATGTAACGTATTTGAACTTGGTGTAACTATTTGTTATGTTGAATTAATGAGATTATATGTGACTTTGTGTTAAATGTTATATATGTTGTGTTGTATGTATGTATGATATAGTCGTACAATACCCACCCGATCGCACAATACACATTCGACCGCACAAGGTCATTTGGGCCACAACTTGTATTCGGATCTATGACAGCCCAAGATTTGGGTTCGGCCCACTCCCATTAATCGATTAACACATGGGGTGTTGGTAACCATCCCACATTTTACCAACCACACAAACCCTAGCTCCTCTCACCCTCTCTCTCTCCCTCACGAACTCGACGGCACTCTCTCTCTCAATCGAGGATCACCTCTTGAATCGGATCACTCTCTTCTTAATCGGTTAGTATTATATTGGTTATTTGATAATATGTTTGATGATATGGTGAATTAGATATTCTTTCAGAATGAGTTATGAATAAGATATAAGACATGATTAATCTATGTTATGATAAACAATTGTTTATGATGAAAGATATAAGTGTTCTTGTAATCGGCTCCCATGCAAGTAATTGATAATAATTCACACTAACTGGATTTGTCATATTAATCGAATGGTAGTTGATGATGCTTGTGGAATCGACTGTTATGTGTATGATGATGTAATGTGACATGCTAATTGATGAAGTAATGGTTCTCATGTTTGGTCCAATAGTATTAAGATTAGGGGCATGGTGGTTGGCTACTTTATATAAATCGTTTTGACTACATTGATGTATCCATGTGCAGCCAAACAATAGAAATCATGATAGGTCGCATGTGGGTGTCAGTGTCATGTGTTTGATTTATGTATTCCTTCTAAATTGCATGGATCATAGTGCATATTCAATTTGATATATGATACCATATTATTCCTGTAAATGAATGACCTTGATGTTGACTTGTATGGATGGTGAATCATGTGAACAAATCTGATTAATATGTTGAATGTGGTTGAATTTTAGTGGACCAATTAATTATAATATTCATACTTTTATTTTGGTTAGAGTATTCAATAATTGATAAAATTCACAAATTGGAAACCATTGAATAATCATAACTGAATCGAATATTTGGAAACAAGGTAACAAATATGCATGATATTCGGAAGTGTTAACTGATTGCATGAAATCTGGAATTTAAAACTAATCGCACAAGACCTCCGGTTCGCACAAGAGGTCCCTTCGCACAAGGGGACCTGATCGCACAAGTGGTGATATTGATTTACTGTTGGGCCGCACAAGATATATGATTATTTAACATGTTTGGGCCGGATGTTTATGTTGGGTTGGGCTGGTGATCGGATCGTACAAATATTCGGATCACACAAGACTTTTACATATTGTTAAATTGGGACGTGTCTCCTATGTTTGGACTTTTGATTATTGGGCCGGGTGTTTTATTAAATCACACAACATGATGTGGGTCGCACAAGGCTGTGCCGACCGCACCACATGTTGGGTCGGTTGGTGTTGGGCTTTATCTGTTGATGTGTACTTGATCGTAAATGTTAAGGTGTTGACATGTACTATGCATTTGCCATGATATAAATGTGTTCTTTATCTGTTAGATGATGAAATACTTATGTGCACAACTCGAAACCAAAACCTGACTTGTATTGGTAACCCTGATAGGACGTGATTGACCACTAGCCTTTAGACTTGACCTTTCTGTGTTATCTGCCGAGCAAACCAAGGTGAGTTCACACTCCGTTACAAAGCATGGGGTTCCCAGGGGTTGGGAATGGGTTAAGGAATAGGGATTCCTCGTCCTGTTGAGACGTAACCAGGAACATAGATTCCTCGTCCTGTTGAGACGTAACCAGGAACATAGATTCCTCGTCCGGTTGAGACGTATAAAACTATACTAGACTAGAACTCTATCAACGAAGTCCCTCCATTTTATATCGACTTAATCGCCGAGGCCAATGGCGAACGGGTCATTAGTTAAATAGCGCTATTAGGTTTAACAAACCTCACACCGTGCCGCAGAGGACGGGCGTGGACTAATGGACTATGGCACGTCAGTGATGATAGACACAGACGTTAGGGCACTTAAACATGACGAACGTTAGTAGTCGATATGTAACGAGTCTGGTGAACAAAACATGGGGTAGCCCCCACGGCCATAGAGCCGGGCTGGAATAGCCAACGTAAGAACGGGTAACTGATAAAACGTTTTTTCGAACTATGGGGTAACCCCCCCACGGCTGGATAGCTGGTAAAGAACAAACTGTGTTTTCGGAATAACTATAAACTGGACAACCAAACGTGAACTCACTCAACTAGTTGTTGACTCGTTACTACATGCTTTGCAGGTCTATAGGTACTTAGCTGGAGCTTGCACAAGGAAGAGTCGTTGTGGGACATGGACAACTGTGTGCCATGTGAGACCCTTGGATAATTAAACTTAAGTTTTGGTTTTAAACATTCTGCTTCCGCTCATAACTTAACTATGTTTGTTTTGGACACTAATTGTGTTGGTTGGACTTTTACACTTAATTATTTACTTGTTCAATATGATTAGTGGTTTGATCCTGGTCAGTCACGCCTCCAAGCGGTGATACTCCGCGTGTGGATTTTGGGGGTGTGACAAAAGGGTTAAAGAAAGTGGTTATAAAAGTTACCTAAATAAAAGGAGATTATGTTTTGAATAATTAGAGTTTATCCCTATAAATGTATTGTGAATGAAACATGGGTTTTATCTCATTTTTTTATTATAAAAGTTTGGTGTTTTGAAACTCTGAAATTTATTTTCTAACTACGATCCTGATGTCTCATTTCCGCTGCCAAATTAATAAACACCGATACCACCAGCTGCTTGTCTCGCGGCTCCCGCTCCCGGGGCAGGGGTCGGGGGCTACAGCAGAAGGTGGTATCAGAGCCATTGGTTTAAGCCATTTAGGTGTTCTCTTAATACCTAAATTTTAACCAATTGTATTAGAAAATAACTTATGTGTTATTCTTTATAAATATACATATTATTTGTTTTATTGTTATTTTGACAATTTTCTAGTTTACAGTATGAGTGAGCAAGGTACCTCTAACGCTTACTGTCAATTACCTCATTCTGCAAAGAGTGAAGGAACTTCCCAGTCAACCCCAGGATACACCGCTAATTCTGAGGATGTCTTTGTTTTCAAAGCTAAATCCGAAGAACCATTTCCCCCTAAAAATAGAGATTGGTTTAGTAGAGCAACTTATGAAGGGGGGGAAAGAATGAGAAAACTACAATAACAAAGGATAGCAAATAGAGAGAGAAATACCCAAAACTAGGAAGCTAGACCCTTATGGGAGGAAGAGTTGGATAGGCAACTAGCTGATTTTCACATGTTTGAAAATGTAGAGTTTGGAAATGTAGAGGGAGGAATTAATCTCAACCAAGTAGCAGACCCATAACTTCTACCATTATTTCCTGACCAACCCATGGAACTAGAACAAAACCAGGAGAACCAGCTACAAATCCCAGCCTTTGATCCAAATGAGATACCTAGAATTCCCGCGCCAAACCATTTAGACTATGACCCATGGTGGGACGACAACTGGTCCATTATGGAAATATTAAATAACCCATACACTTACGGAGAACCAATACCACGTTACCCTGAACCAGTACCAACCCCATTACCACCAATGAATCAAGAGAATGTGGAAGAACTTCGCAAGTATGGTGAAGAGTTAGTTGAAGAGGGAAATCGAATTCGTCAGATGGGAGAAAAACTCGTATGGAAAAATATGATGAGCGCGAAATGCAGTACTAGAAAGACCAACACCTAATATATATATATATATATATATATATATATTTGCATAATAATTTTCGCTACTTTTAGTATATAAAAAAAATTTCAAAAAAAATAAATAAATAAATTTTTTTTTGTAGTACACATACACATGTGTAGTATTACACATGTGTAATAAAAAAAAATTTGAAAACAAAAAAATTTTATATACAAAAACCTGCGATTTTTTATAAAAAAAATTTGGTGTGTTTTTTAGGCTTTTTTTAGTTATTTTTCGAGTTTTCACAATAAAAGTGGTTTTCATTTAAACCTTCCCCTATATATATATATATATATATATATTTATTTATATATGTGTGTGTGTATTTTGATACTTTGAAAAAAAATCAACAAAAATAGATATAAATTAATATATATCACCTATATATATACATCGATGCATAATTACTAGTATTTAAATTTCCAGTTATAGTTGTTGTTAGTGCATATGTCTGTTGACTCCGTCTTATATCGAGTCTCGGTTTCGTTGCGTTTCGGAACAAGAATGACGTCATCATCTTTGATGATGACATCATACAACATGACATCATACATATGTCATCATATCAACACTACACAAAATATGATGCATATACACGTAACCGTTTATGTATTTTATTATAGTTTCGCTTGAATTGAATTGTATGAGAGTTCGCTTCAAGATGTCAATGTATGGTTCAAGCGAAAGTTCAAGCCTATAAATAGGCAGTTAGTGTTTCTCATTTGTAACAGTTCCCATCAGAAGTGTAACATTACTCTGCTAGTTTGTCAAGTCAATATATGAATGAGAAAGCTGTTTTAAAGTAAAATCAATCTGCTTCTACTCATTTCTTTCTGATTCAAAACAGTTTGTTTGTTTCCGCCACTCAAACTGTCGTATATTAGCTCATATTGACTCATTTGATCGTCAATATCGATCCTACAATTGTTATCAGAGCCAGTTATGAGCCAATATACCTGAATCAGAGCATTTTTCTTACACTTTTTGGATTTTTGGACGTTTGAACGGATAAAACGGACTGAGTTTTTAGTATAGTGTGTAAAAGTGAATTTTAACAAACCCTTGAAAGTATCAGCTTACAATTCGGAGTAAATCAGTTAAAAATGGCCTGAAAACCTCTGCTCGCTTGAACGTACATCCTATCTCGCTTGAAAAATTTGTGGTCATTTCAAGCGAACAGAGTGACCTTGTGACAACCCGCACTTTGAGGTGAGAATCGCCTAACCTCGTAACACTCAACTCGTATCGTTACTCTCCATGCTCCGTTCTACGTTATAATTAGGTGTGTGTTATGTCAAGTGGATAAATATGTTTTAATTGTGCATGATTGTTTTGTGAATGCTAGTGCTGGTATTACGAAGTCGGCCGCGCACTATTCCGGGTCGCACACTACACAACCGGCCGCACACGCAGGTGTGAGCATGCCATGTATTCCTGGGCCGGTTAGCCCAATGTAAGCCAAACTCCTCTTAACCTTCGGCCCAACCCACTGATTCTTTTGTTGGATGCAATTTATGAGAACATGTGCACACCCTCTTTTGACAATCACTTGTAAAACCCTAGCTCCCATGATATTGACGGCAGTTTCTTTCCTCCACATCGTTCCATCATCAATGGCAGTCATCGACTATGGTTCCTTCAAAACCCTTGGTCACGTTTTCCACCTTGCACTCTCCTACTATACTTTAACAACAAACCTCACCATGAACATCCTCCCATTATCGGAATATTATTGGAGCAAGTGAAGTTGTCGGGAGACGCGGAGGATCACTACGGGAACCATTCTTCGACTCTTAAACACTTGATGACACGAAGGTGTCGCCGGATGCACCCGAAGCTCTCCTTCTCTCGACTCGGCTCTCTCTCTCTCACACGAACACTTGGTTAGTATAATCATCACCGATTTGGTTTCCACTTTGTATGTATCCTGGCTTTGTGGTTAGATATTGTGTGGTGTTGATGTTTATATATGCATGGGGACAAACTGTTAACATAATCTCAAAATAACCATGGAAGTGGAATTCGTGATCTCTGCTTGCATGTGTACTATATTCTGATAGAAATCATATGAATGCTTGGTGACGGGTTTTCATGAAAACGTACAACCGATTAAGCATAGGGTACAACATGGTCATGCGCATATACAATGTGTAAGCCCACTATCTGTTTAAGTGACGTCGATGATCATGCTCGAACCTGTTGCCTGTCGTATTAGTTTCCATCGATGTTGTTTGTTATTTGATAAGGATGGTCCATATTGAATGATAATAAGTGACTATATACGAAACTTGTAGGGTTAAATGATGAAGTTGTTAGTTGATTTCAATGACAAATGTATGAACTAGATTATGTGTATTTATCATACAAATAGCTTGAATATAGAAGTTGGGTTTTAATGGTGGTACAACCCTATATGCATATAGTACACCACAAGTAAAGATGCATGTTTTGAATCTGTGTATTCAAGGAATTTGTCTTATTCAGATGGATTTTGATAGTAATATGATGATTTGTTATCATGGCCGCACATGAATATTTCAATGGGGTTTTCTTTGGCTGCAGTTGGGTGTCTTTTCTTATGAAATCCAATCCAATTCAATAAATAATATAAGCAACAACAGTATACAAATTCTTAAACTATTATAAATGTGTATATGGATTCCAGGTGTCCAATCTTGTATAATAAATGTGGTCATCACAATATATTAAGTCATATGTCATCCTTGCCCATTTTTGTAGAAAATAAATAAGATATTCGAATCTGTGTGTATTTGATAGAATTCTTTTTTTTTATGTTGAATTGAACAAAGTGGCCTGCGCATGATTCGTGTATATATGTATATGTGACAAATTGGTTTGTGAACCAAGTATACGCTAGAGACTATTGATTTACTATT
The DNA here is from genome assembly GCA_030545235.1 of Helianthus tuberosus. NCBI lineage: Eukaryota > Viridiplantae > Streptophyta > Magnoliopsida > Asterales > Asteraceae > Helianthus > Helianthus tuberosus. The sequence goes on along the minus strand of JARYGA010035732.1, from coordinate 8,493 downwards.
ATGGCTTGAATTTTTCAAGTGTGTTGCATGTATCTTGACTGTGTGATAAGTGAATAAGGGACACATGACTTGTTATACGTGAAATGTGTGGCTCATGTGTATGAGGTACTGACTATTATCGGTAATCCTTTTAGGACGTGTTTGTGCAACTGTTAGTCAAGTAAACAATCTAACCGAGCAAAACCAAGGTGAGTTCACTACATTCGAGCATGCGTCCCAGTGGTTGGGGACAGTCAGTGGGTATCCCGTGGAGGGATAAGTCTTTTGGGTAAAAACGGGTATATTGGTTAATATTCTCACCTATCATTCTTGTAAGTCCCTTATATTGTTACCTGGAGGGTAACGGGTATTAGTTGGTAGCGCTACTTAGGTTTGGCACCCTCACACCGCTCCTAGATAGGACGGATGTGAACTAATGACCCAGTCGGGCCCAGTACTGGATAGGAGTACGTGGGAAAGGGCAGTCATGTACATCAGGAGCCGTCTTGTTCGGAATTGAGATATTAACAATATTACTTGCATTTGTCAGTGAACTGTTTTACATACAACTAGTAACAAACGTTTTCTAAAACTGTGAACTCGCCAGCTTTGTCTGATACACTTGTTACATGCTCGCAGGTCGTTAGGTACTTGGGAACAGGAACTTGGTGGCTGGAGGGCGTGAGTGGTCATGGTTGCATTGATGGGTTATTTATCAAACATTTATTTACTATGGTTGTTTAGAAAGTATTTACATTATGTTACGTTAACGCTTCCGCTGAACTTGATGGTTTTTTAATTACTTATGTTTGGATTTTATTACTATTAAATGATGAAACTTTATTTTAAACTTATGGATTCAATGTAATTGGTGGCTCATTACTAGTGGTCACACGCCTAACAGGGACACTCCCTAAGTGGTAATTTGAGGGTGTGACAGTTTGGTATCAGAGCCACTGGTTATAGTGAACTTGGTTTTAAAACGTTTTTGTAAAACCAGACTATAACCGAACAGTTCTGAATATGTGAATACGACCATGACCCTCGGCTCCAGATTGCAAGGTTCATTTTCCTCGCTTGTTGCATACACTACATGACTAGTACACATTTGTTAAGATGTAGCGTACGGACACATACTTATCCTTATAGCATGATTACATGAATTGCTTGCTTACATTATGATGCATTGGTAGTATGGCATAGTCTTGGGATTTCTGTGATCTTATCGTTTTGATAACCTCTGTTTGGCACTCGAGTTTGAGGAACCATTTGATATGAGTTAGGAGGAGCTGAGATGAGCATGCAAATCGCAACATTATTGTGGGTGCACACATAATAATAATGTGGGGTGCATGTGAGTCCCAGTGAGACTTAACAAGTGAAAAAGGGGTTCCGTTCCGTTATTTGGTTGATGTGAAACATAACAAGTTTATAGGAGTCATAGCAGTACTTGCCTTCCACTCGAACATGATCTTTTCACTCCTTTCTGAATCCTTACGAATCTCGATGCTATCGAGTATCACCTGATCACACATCTGAACGCCTAGCGAACTGTGTAGATTGTTAGGTGCTAGTATGAACGTCCCTGAGTTGGATGGCTCAGCGTCAAATGATTGGACTATACTTTCCTCACTTATCTTTGTTTGCTGGAACTTAACATGTTGACGCCTTAGATCCCGAAGTGCGATCACTTCTGCAACACTCTCGCGACATACCGTGTATTACCCAGTCAACTTGCAAGGACGATGGACAAGAGGGTAAACGTAGTACCTTACCGAATTCAGCATTTGAACGACCCTAGTTATCGGCAACGAACAACAGCGATTTGACTCTGATCGAATCCTTAACCCCAGCCAGCGACTCATGGGAGTCGACTCTTACGAACCAATCGGGATAAAATCGATGACGATTGACTGTAGAGCGGACTGTGTAACCGCCCGCACCATGAGTAGTGCCTTAGGACGTGGCATGAAATGTGAAAAGATAGACCTTGTTGGTGAAAGGACGCAGGACACCGTTACAGGCAACAATATTAGAGGAAACAACCGCGGTAACATCAAGGTACTCGTGATCGTAGCTTACAGTATGGAAACGAAGGTGACCTCGACAAGGACTGACTGTGTTAAGTCAAGGTGACGACAACCAAGGGAACGACGGCAGTACTGGAAATTCTCGTGACGAAAACAACACTGGAAATGAAGCTCATGGAAGGACATTTAGTATTGGCATAGGCTATACCAGGCGTAATAGCAGCACGATAGCTTGGATGGGTAGCTATTCGCTTCATCTCTGTTCTGTTTAACCCTGATGCTTCTTGAAACTGAACCGGTTGTGGAGTCGGCTGATGTAAGTCAATTGAAGCCTTATATGTACGTTGGGATGCAAACTCGACCTTAGGGGACAGGTGTTCGACATCGACTTTCCTTCTACTACCCCTGATGGTTACAATGCAGTAGTTAGTGTGGATTGGTTAATCAGAAATCGCGCAGACATACCTTGTGAGGAGAAAATTTTGTGAGGAGAATCGTTATTTGTTCTAAAGCAACAGAGTGGTGCAAAGGTTAGCGCCATATCAGCTATGAAGGCCCAGAAGTGTCTACGGAGGGACCACCCCGCTACGTTAGCACCCGTTACTGATGTTGAGGCTAAGGAAAAGAGGATCGAGGATCCACCAATTGTTCGTGATTCCTCTCAGTGTGCTACCCGAAGAGCTTACAGATTTACTTCCACTACAGTTAGGCAGAATCTCAGTTTGATCTCACAGCAGGGGCAACCCTGATTACTCGTGCTACATACCGTCTTGCACCAGGAAGGTTGCAAGGATTATCTACAGGAACTGTTGAACAGGAGTTTTATTGGAAATAGTTTTGTTCGCTTTGGGAAGCCCCCAGCTATATTCAGGAAGATAAAGCCCTTTTCGTATGCGTACTGATTATCCAGAACTCAGCCGGGTGACAATCAAGAATTGTTTGTCTCGACCATGTATTGACGGAAGACCAAGAGGAGAATGTTCCTACAACGGCATATCAAACGCAGTGTGGCCTTTGCAACGTTGTATTCCATGACCTTTGGGCTAATCATCATACCAGCAGCTTTATTGATCACATGAATCAACTATGTTTATTGATGACATGTCGAATCATTTCCAGGAGAAAGGAACATCATGGACGACATCTGTATCATATTTAGAGCTCCTGAGGGAGGAGCCATTGCGTGTGAGGTCTTGTTAAATGTAACATCTAGATTCGAGAGATGCATTTTGATCATGTAACCAACGAAGTGGGAGTGCACGTGGATCTTGCTAGGATCCATTTGGTTAGAAACTGATCGACACCAAAGATTCCTTCGGGGATACAGCAATTTCTTGGTTTTGCTGAATATTATCGCAGATTCATCACTGGATTTTCGAAGATCGCGCAGCTTGAATTTCTTTAGCACAGCAGGGTACTGTGTTCGGGGAAGACAAAACAGGAGGACTTCTTTTCAGCTTTCGAATCCCAACTCTGCAATACACTGAGCATCGTCTTTACCCGAGGGTACGGGTGATCTAGTGGTATTCCATGATGGTTCGAGTCAGAGTCCCAGTTACACGCCAATGTAAAACGAGAAGGTGATGGCTTACGTAGTAGATTTACAAGAAGAATTGCCCGAGTCACAACCGGCGGTGGAAGCCATGGTATTGGATTTAAGCTGGAGGCATTACTTGGACGGTACCAAATGCACTACTTAGACCGATCACAAGGGCCTCCCGTGTACCCTTGTTTCTAAAAGAACTAAACGTGTGATAGGATCGCTGGAAGGAACTTTCGAATGATTTCGACTATGGAACCTAAACGTGTTTGAGCTTGCTGCTCACCATCGACTCTAGCCTACACGATCAGATTTGCCCTGTCCAAATCGAAGCACTGAAGGAAGAGGATTTTCAAGTTAAACCCATAAGGGGCGTGGAAAAGTAACCGTTGGCAGGACAGACGATATTCACTACCCCATGCAGCAAATGTGGGTCTCGTTATACGGCAACTTTAGGGAACTCGTGTTGAGCAAGGCACGCCGGCCTCGATATTCTGGTCGTCTGGATTTTGATGAGAGATATTGGGATTTATAAATCTAGTACTGGTGATCGGGCAGGAAGGCCCACCTAGCTATGTTTGTGAATGATGTTTGACTTGTGGGAAAGTCAAGGTGGAGTAGCAGCAACCGGAAACACCCATAGGGAAATGAGAACAGACTGACATGGATTCTGTCACTAGTTTCCTTACAACTCGAAACGGAAACAATATCACCTAGGTGATCGTTGATGGTCTCACGTTACCCGCACACCTTCTTGCAATCAAGGAAACTGACAAGTCTTCACAGCTGTGAATGTTCCTCTGAGAGAGGCGGCTTTTAGGCACGAGGTGCCAACTCCTGTTACCTCAGAATTTGATCTATGCATGATTTATGTCAGGCAATACACAACACCCTTGGCTCACGTCAGGACCAGAGCATTGCTTATCGCCGTTGGGCAAACGATCAGAGAAAACGAACTTTCCTGGCACTCGAAGACATGCTGCGGGCATGTGTGTGACTGGCTTTGGTACAAATTGGAAGGACTCTTACCGGTGGTTGGGTACTACTGCGGCAGTTATCATCTGGGTAACCAGACAGCTCTGTTGAGGCATTACATAGACAATAATGCCAACCTTCGTGTTAGACTGAGATGGTTGACAACTTAATTACTGGTCCAGGACTGGTACTCGAAACTCTTGGGAATGTTTTTTGGATCGGGAGTCGATTGGCGGCAACGCGTGACCGTCAGGAAAGCTGATGAACTTGGGAAACGCTGGAAGATCGCTGTAGGCGATCGTATTATGTTGAAAGTCTCACCCTTGGAGGGTGTGGAATGCTTGGGAAGCATGGCGAGCTTAACTGAAGTCACGATGGACCATTCAACGGTCTGGGAAGAATCGGTAGCGTAACCTACAAACTCGAGTTACCCAACGAATTGGGTAACGTGCATGATATCATTTATGTCTCGAATCTAAAGCAGTGGTTGTCTGATGAAACACGTGCGATACCTTTATTGGAGGAATTTATCGAACACATGGACTAGGAAGTCGAGAATCGTTAACACAGTCGGATTCCAATCGCGAAAGTTTGCTGGAATTCAAGACATGGAACGGAGCTCACGTAGGAACGCAAGGATCAGACGAAGCTCTAGTATCCTCGATTGTTCAAAAGGTTGAAGCAACTCCTGCTGACATTGGCGAATTTCGGGACGAAATTCCCTTTCAAGTTGGGGATGATGTGGCACCTGAGGAAAATCCACAGTCATCTTGATTCATCGTCATCTTGATTCATCACTCCATTTATCACTCCACTCCTCTGTGATGGCTTACCAAATTTCGGGACGAAATTTCTTTCAAGTTGGGGATGATGTGACAACCCGCACTTTGAGGTCAGAATCGCCTAACCTCGTAACACTCAACTCGTATCGTTACTCTCCATGCTCCGTTCTACGTTATAATTAGGTGTGAGTTATGTCAAGTGGATAAATATGTTTTAATTGTGCATGATTGTTTTGTGAATGCTAGTGTTGGTATTACGAAGTCGGCCGCGCACTATTCCGGGTCGCACACTACACAACCGGCCGCACACGCAGGTGTGAGCATGCCATGTATTCCTGGGCCGGTTAGCCCAATGTAAGCCAAACTCCTCTTAACCTTCGGCCCAACCCACCGATTCTTTTGTTGGATGCAATTTATGAGAACATGTGCACACCCTCTTTTGACAATCACTTGTAAAACCCTAGCTCCCTTGATATTGACGGCAGTTTCTTTCCTCCACATCGTTCCATCATCAATGGCAGTCATCGACTATGGTTCCTTCAAAACCCTTGGTCACGTTTTCTACCTTGCACTCTCCTACTATACTTTAACAACAAACCTCACCATGAACATCCTCCCATTATCGGAATATTATTGGAGCAAGTGAAGTTGTCGGAAGACGCCGAGGATCACGACGGGAACCATTCTTCGACTATTAAATACTTGATGACACGAAGGTGTCGCCGGATGCACCCGAAGCTCTCCTTCTCTCGACTCGGCTCTCTCTCTCACACGAACACTTGGTTAGTATAATCATCACCGATTTGGTTTCCACTTTGTATGTATCCTGGCTTTGTGGTTAGATATTGTGTGGTGTTGATGTTTATATATGCATGGGGACAAACTGTTAACATAATCTCAAAATAACCATGGAAGTGGAATTCGTGATCTCTGCTTGCATGTGTACTATATTCCGATAGTAATCATATGAATGCTTGGTGATGGGTTTTCATGATAAGGTACAACCGATTAAGCATAGGGTACAACATGGTCATGCGCATATACAATGTTTAAGCCCACTATCTGTTTAAGTGACGTCGATGATCATGCTCGAACCTGTTGCCTGTCGTATTAGTTTCCATCGATGTTGTTTGTTATTTGATAAGGATGGTCCATATTGAATGATAATAAGTGACTATATACGAAACTTGTAGGATTAAATGATGTAGTTGTTAGTTGATTTCAATGACAAATGTATGAACTAGATTATGTGTATTTATCATACAAATAGCTTGAATATAGAAGTTGGGTTTTAATGGTGGTACAACCCTATATGCATATAGTACACCACAAGTAAAGATGCATGTTTTGAATCTGTGTATTCAAGGAATTTGTCTTATTCAGATGGATTTTGATAGTAATATGATGATTTGTTATCATGGCCGCACATGAATATTTCAATGGGGTTTTCTTTGGCTGCAGTTGGGTGTCTTTTCTTATGAAATCCAATCCAATTCAATAAATAATATAAGCAACAACAGTATACAAATTCTTAAACTATTATAAATGTGTATATGGATTCCAGGTGCCCAATCTTGTATAATAAATGTGGTCATCACAATATATTAAGTCATATGTCATCCTTGCCCATTTTTGTAGAAAATAAGTAAGATATTTGAATCTGTGTGTATTTGATAGAATTCTTTTTTTTATGTTGAATTGAACAAAGTGGCCTGTGCATGATTCGTGTATATATGTATATGTGACAAATTGGTTTGTGAACCAAGTATACGCTAGAGACTATTGATTTACTATTATGGCTTGAATTTTTCAAGTGTGTTGCATGTATCTTGACTGTGTGATAAGTGAATAAGGGACACATGACTTATTATACGTGAAATGTGTGGCTCATGTGTACGAGGTACTGACTATTATCGGTAATCCTTTTAGGACGTGTTTGTGCAACTGTTAGTCAAGTAAACAATCTAACCGAGCAAAACCAAGGTGAGTTCACTACATTCGAGCACGCGTCCCACTGGTTGGGGACAGTCAGTGGGTATCCCGTGGAGGGATAAGTCTTTTGGGTAAAAACGGGTATATTGGTTAATATTCTCACCTATCATTCTTGTAAGTCCCTTATATTGTTACCTGGAGGGTAACGGGTATTAGTTGGTAGCGCTACTTAGGTTTGGCACCCTCACACCGCTCCTAGATAGGACGGATGTGAACTAATGACCCAGTCGGGCCCAGTACTGGATAGGAGTACGTGGGAAAGGGCAGTCATGTACATCAGGAGCCGTCTTGTTCGGAATTGAGATATTAACAATATTACTTGCATTTGTCAGTGAACTGTTTTACATACAACTGGTAACAAACGTTTTCTAAAACTGTGAACTCGCCAGCTTTGTCTGATACACTTGTTACATGCTCGCAGGTCGTTAGGTACTTGGGAACAGGAACTTGCTGGCTGGAGGGCGTGAGTGGTCATGGTTGCATTGATGGGTTATTTATCAAACATTTATTTACTATGGTTGTTTAGAAAGTATTTACATTATGTTACGTTAACGCTTCCGCTGAACTTGATGGTTTTTGAATTACTTATGTTTGGATTTTATTACTATTAAATGATGAAACTTTATTTTAAACTTATGGATTCATTGTAATTGGTGGCTCATTACTAGTGGTCACACGCCTAACAGGGACACTCCCTAAGTGGTAATTTGAGGGTGTGACAGACCTCGCTTGAAAATACATCTGTCCGCTTGAAAATACTTCTGCTCGCTTGAAAATACATCTGTCCGCTTGAAAACACCTGTGTCCGCTTGAAAAACCATTTGAGATATATCTGATTTCACATGTTCTGTGTCAGTTTGCATGAGAAATTTATTTGTGCACTCTGATCAAGTGAGTGTTTGGTTTTATCGAAGTTAAGAATTCACGTGAACAATAGGCAGCGGTCCAATTAGTGTGTGTATATCATAAAGGTGTCGGCCAAGTTCAAAAAGAGTAAAAAATTGCATGTGATTATGACAGTTATAATGTGAATATCAATGAACAAATTTGAGGTCCAATAAGAAATTGATTTGCATGTGAAATATTAATAGAGGTGTCGGTCATTTGCATATGATATGTCAGTACTTTAATTGAGAAATGCATGTGATTTTATCGATATTAATTGTTTTGTCAGAGTGCATGTGGGATTGAAGTC